>JABFPJ010000354.1:0-44957 GCA_022817425.1 Gryon sp. ZL-2020 | reverse complement strand
TAAAACGTATGGACATTAGCTTTATAATAAATATGAATAGCATTAATATATAAAAGTGTAAAAAGCGATAACTGGATTTTTATAGGAGTTCCAATTCTGTAATTATGGATTAAGTTATAATATAATTTGACCGATATGATAATTGTATATTAAACATAAATCTTTCGCGGACCATTTCTTATGAACGATTAATCATTCCTGAATTTCGAATTGAATATACAATATAACTGTGTCCAAGTCAGTTCATATCAAGTTTACTCGAAAATACATGAATACACTTTGATATTGACATAGTTTCAATAATGTCTTTGTACTTTTTCAACATCGAAATTCGTAATCGATTTATATATATTATATCATATAATTAAAGTATCTAACCGTTAGATTTACCACAGTCATAAGAAGTGTTAACTCTTTTTTATGGAATCAACGGATAGTAAAGGACAAAAAATAACCAGAAGTTTGAGCGGAACAGTACAATTATGGTTACTGAGAAGAACTGGATTGTTTAGTTGAGAAATGTGTGTGTTTCCTGCAGAAAAAAACTAGGTCATTGATGCTTTTAACTGCTTGGGTACATTTAGAAATCGTGTCATATATAACATTTTCAGCATCCATTTTTTTTAACAACGTACATTTTACATTTAAATGAACAAATATTTATTTAAATTCATTATTCTTTTTAATTATCGGCAAATTAAAATTGTTACAATATCCTTTCTTATAAGGATAAACAATTTATAATAATTAAATAATTAATACAATTATTGTCCTTTCTCAAATTTACAGTATTGTAATACTGTTTCGATCAATATAATTATATTACGATGTGAATCAATACAATAAAATTACACTTCGATAATCAAATTGAAACACGATCAATGAAAAATGCAACAACTGATTATATTAAGCTAAAATTTTCAAGAACTTGTATTTACATTACCAAAATTTTATTTGCAAATTTTTTTCGACGATATTGTTATGACAAAATCAATGATTTTGATACAGTCGAAAAAAGTTCAGAACACTTCCTTTTTGTGTCGGAATTGTTTTGAAACTGTCGACACGTGTTCGGCAATCGTAACAATATAGGTATAGCTTGGTCATATAAAACAGCGTTATTATGAAAAGATAGTACAGTAGAGTTTTTTTTTCTAGTTTTGTTGTACATAGTTTGTTATTCCAGCTCTTGTACTTTGTTATTGTTTAAATTGTTTTCAAACACGCTATAAATCACATTGTATTTATTGACTGGATTTTTAGCTGACTACGAATGGATTGTAGCTGAATGAAAAAAGAATTCACTTTGAAAATTGTTTAATTCGAATTTACGAAATTAGTAAATAATATTTATTAGAGTATTTAAATTTCTCAATATCAGATTTTCGATATTTTAATTTTGTTATAAAGTGTTAATAACTTTTTTTAAATTAACATTTGCTTAAATGCTTTGAAAAATGTAATCTAATGATTTTTTATAAGCATTTAATTTTTACAGATAGAATGACTTTTTCATAAATAAAAATATACCTTTTTGTTTAAATAATTTTATTAAATACTGCAGAAGTGTCTTAAAAAAGTGCATCTTTGAACTTTTTTATTAAATAAACGACGACATTAAAGGTATTAAGTTTATATACTGAAGAATTTAAAAAGAAAACAAACGAATCATATTAGGAAGCAATATCAGAATCCTACGACAAGGACGATGGGAGTTTGGAAAACACTTGAAACTGCTGACATTCCTTATTGAAAGCCCTTCGAATGATATGATATCGAAATTTCAGCTCTAAAGTAACTGGAAGAAATTTCATTAAATTGGTTTAAATGTTAAAATAATCTCAATTTATAGCACGGGTGTTAATTACCAGTGATATATTTTGCATCTTTTGGAACATACTTGAAGAATTTGAAGTATGTGAAGAATGATCAAATATATTTAGTCTGATTAAAATTATTTCAAGCTTTGATTCGTTTGGAATACGTGCAAAAATTCGAAGATTCAATTTTTATTATATTTGTAGAAATAGAACATTTTCTAAACAAGACTTTGTGACAGAAAAAGTAATTACATTGAAAAATAAATATATACAATAGAGAAAGAAATATGAAATAAAAAAATGTATATATATAGAAATGAAATATTAAAGTTTAATGTAAAAACATAATTTGCATTTAAAATTGATTTAATGTGAATGATTTTGTTTTATTAAAAAATACGATTTTGCTCGTGTAGTTATCTTGTGTACAAACAGGAATGCAAGTGGAAGTAATATGTTTCGGGTTTCATAAATTGCATTTCATTTTACGTCATTTTTTTCGAAGAGAAAATGATAATGTTGAATGTGCAACAAGAAGTTTCTATAAGTCTAAGAACTTTTACATGAACGTAAATTGGATCAGACATTGAAGTCTACAAAAGAGTCTCACATCTTCTAGCAAAGAACTTCTAAGGAAACAAAAACGTGATAGAAAAGTTTTTGACGCTACGCTGGTAAAAATGAAGAGGACAGAGTAGCTTAAAAGCATTTTTATTTATATTGAACGTTGCGTATATCAAAAGAACAAAAATATTTTGTTACGAGCATATGAATTTAAATATATATTTTCTTGTTTGTCAAAAAAAATTGGTTTAAAAAACATCGTTTTTGCTTTCTTTCAAGTTTCCACAAGAAGTGTAACATTTTATATGACCTATCATATAGATCATAGATATATGATTTATTTTATATAAATCGTTATAATTTTATTCCAAACTTGTTCCAATTTGTTAAAGTAAAGTCGATGTCGATATTTCGGTGCCAGAATATTTTTGGCACCGATTTAAACATTTTGAAATGTACTCAAACGAAAAAATTGTTTCAAACACATGTGCGCTTCTAACTGTGGGTCTTTTAATATGAATCCATTTGGCAAGTGTTAGTTAAAGTGACATAAGTAACATCACTTTTTCAAATTTTATTATATTTTTTTATATATTTTGTAAAATAAAAAGAGGTACATTTATGACATATTTTGCATTATTCGAGTAAACAAAAACACTTTTTAAATGTGACGTAAAATTGTTGGATAACTATGTTATAATTCATAATAAACTTTTCATAGTTCTGAATTTATATTTGGAGTTACATTGTATTTAATTAAAATTGTTGGATTTTTTTATAATCTGAATGTATTTAAAAATATTATTAAATAAATAAAATTGTACGTTAATGTTTAAAAGAATCTACTTAAATAGTAAAAAAATTAAATAATTCATATAAATTGTTGAGAAAATTATATCAAATTGAGCATAAAGAAAATATATATTCTAAAGTTCAGCCATACAATATACATAGTAACCGAGAATAAATCTTTTTGGATACATTATTAGAATGTTAAAAGTTTTTAGTAAAAAATAAATAAAATAAAAGTACGACTACTAAAATCTGAATGAGATTCTTTGATTTCGCGTGCCAGTAAAACTTAAAATCTTAACGACTTTCTACATGAAATAGTTGCTGAAACAAGCTTTCGCTGTACATGCCATGAATTATTAGAGTAGAAGAAACATAGTAAATCTTTTGATTTAATTTTTTGAACTTTCAAATATATTATACTGTGGATGTTAGATAACTATGTGCGTCATTTGCATGTAAATTTGTTGAATACCAACTTGTTGATATCACAAAATATGTAACATTATAAATAATTTTATTCGACGGACATTTTACATGATGATAAAAAGTTCATTCTATGATGATAAAACATAGTTTTGTACCAAGTAAAAAAAATATTGTGATAAAAATGCAAAAAATTTTAATTTATTTAAAAGTTAGTTTACTTTTCAATAATTAATTTACCTTATTTTATATTTCTAGTAGACTATATCTCTATAAAATTATTCATTTATTCATAAAACAAATTTGAACCGATATTCTTTTAATTTTTTTTAACTCTTTTGTTTTTTCCAATACTTTGCCATCGCACTTAAATGCATTATCGTGTGCTCTGCATAGCATATTCCGCAAATTTTTAAAAGATCTTTTCTCTTGCGAAAGATGGGACGAAAATGACAATTTTCTTTCCTAAATATTATCGTTTTTCTAAAATTCTGCAGTAATATTAGTTATATCTTAAATTACATCTCTCTTTTCCTTTTTTTTATAAATAGTAGTGAGACGTGTTGGACAAAACTTTTATGCTTTTCGCTGAATTGCAGTTTCCTTTTCCATATAAAATAACTCAGCGAATTTCTTTTTATCGAAATTTCGTAGCTTGCATACTACACCACACTAACAAATTCAATAAAGGTAAATATTTTAAATGCTTTTTCTTAAATTCTTCGTCCCTTTGACTATGAATGTGTACACAACGAATAGGGTCAATAATTCTCGACGCACTTTGTTTTGCATTTGTACGTGCCTACGACTCTGAAGATAGACTTTTCTATACTCTTCCTTGTTCTATTTGCATGACAACAGAAACGATAATTAACATTATTCATTGTATTTTTTATATTACGTATTTATCTTTGTTTTATGAATACAACAAAATGCAACGAATTTTCATTAAAAATTTCGTTATGACAAATTGAAGTAAAGAAAATACAAGCAAATTTTGCATACAATTTTATTATTTATATAATTTTTAAATTAATTGTAGACTGTCTGTACTTACTTTCAGACGATATTTTAATTTATTTACATTCAATATTAATCGTTTATATTTGTTAATGGTTATGTTGATACATGATTAGTCACTATTTAATAAGCTAAATCGTAAACTATCCGTTTTAACTGGGATTTTCTGTTATAATGCTTTATTTAATAGAACATCGCGCAACAAGTGGCAAAAGTAGGCTTCTGTCATTAAACGGATTGTCAATAGTTTACTTTTGCCATGTATTGCATTGTATTTTCCAAATTTTGTACCAGTTCACATGATAAGAGAATAATATGCATTTTTAAATACATTTATAGCTTCATTTATATGCACATTACCATTAAACACGTTATAAAATATACATTTTACTTATGCACATTCAGTTAATTGATACTTTATATTTAAATTGAAAATATTTTGAAAAGTAAATTTAATTTTTTGCAGATTTTTTAATAATAATTTGTTCAGTTCTATTAGATAAAATATATCTTTAAAATTTATATTCAAATTTATGATATGGAATTTATAAGTTATTCATATAAATATATAAATTATATATCAGTTAATATAAGAAAATAAAGTATTTTATTGAATTTTAATTATTTATAAATAAACGGCCACAAAATGTGCAACATGTTGCATTAATAATGAGCAACAGTAACTATTGACACTGTATCTATATAATATATTATTTCATTACAAATTTCAGGAAATATTATCTATCTATAATTGATACTATCATTAATAATATTGATTATAATTATAGTTTTATAATAATTATAAAATACTAAAACTATACAATTGCTAAAACATTTATCTTACATTAATTTATTTGTGTAATCATTTTAATTTCAGTTATTTATACATTATACAAAACACTTTTCCGTATAATTTAATATTCTTTATATTAAAGAAAAATAAAATGAAACGTATTTAAATTGAATATTTGGTTTCATTTATTTATTTCCTTAGGATATTTGCATTTTTTAGTTGGTTTAGTTTTAACCCTGATAGCCAGCTTTACGTAAACTTTCTGTAAAATTTATGTAAATGATTTACACAAAATTTACACAAATCTGTCTCCGCACTGTCCTTACAGATTTACGTAAATAATTTTTAATCTTTCTTTAAATGAAACATGGAGAAATTCAGGTTGCATAAAAAAAAGAACAGTTTTTCCGAACTAAATAACGTTCTCCCAGAGTATTGGAACAGTGAATCTTTCGTATAGGTGATTTTAATAATTGAAATCCCGTATGTTTTGTTATAATTGTAATTAATATTAATGTAAAATATATGTAATATAATATATTTAATATAATAAATGAAATATTTCTACTCATAAATTATAATTATATTATATAATTATAATACAGGAATACATTTTTCAACTGAATTTTATGAAAATTTGACATTTTTGAAAATTTGGTCTGTCATATTGGATCAGCCCTTTTGAATTTCAAAAAGCTGACCTCAGATTCTCATTCAGCGACCCGAAAAACCATTATGTACTAACTTTCAAAGAAATATTAAAAATTTTCGTAAAAAATATACTCGAAAGGTTAAGAGGATGCAAAAGTCGTTTGCCATCTTGAATAAAGTTAGGTTATGTTATTTTTTGTTTTTTATGAATTATATCTTTATAACAATATATTTTCTAATTTAATGAGATACTTTAGCAGAATTATCTCAAAAACTAATGGCACAAATACACAATTAATATAGTTTTAAAAAAGTATTTATTCACATCAGTTTAAAGAGAATTTTACAATGTCTTCTTCTTCTTCTTCTTCCTCCTTTTGTTGGCGCTGAACTGTCCGTTCATTGGGCCATAATCGAAGCTGTCGTTCCTGCCATCATAGATGGCGGTGAGTTGCACTGAGAATTTTACAATGAATTGGCGTAATATCTTTGTTTCCTCAAAAATTACATTACATTTAGAAAAATAAACAAAAATGAAATAATTTTAGCCAAATCCTACATTACCGACATTTTTAAATTTGACATCCTTTTAAATGTAAAAATTAAATTAAAAAAGTGCGATTTGTGATTTCTAATTCTTCTTGTTATTCAGTTTTCATTTAATTTTTTTTTACCAATTAAACAAATCCGTTTACATTTCAATATCATTTTCAATAACAAATAAATATTATTATTATAAAATAAAAAATGTCTAATGAATTCCATTACTTTACGTTACATATTTTCCTTTTTTGACTTATTATTCAAAAATGAAAATATTAAATAAAATAAAAAATTAAATAAATAATTGAAAAATTTTTCAATTATTTTATTTATATTTAAAAACAAAGATTATTGTATAAGTTTTGCTTAAAACTTAGAAAAAAATGTTAATCAATAAGCAACTGCTTGATTTTAAAAAAGAAGAGTAAAATATTTATGTAAATCTGCAAGGACAATGCGGAGACAGATTTGTGTAAATTTTGTGTAAATCATTTACATAAAGGCTGGCTATCAGGAAACTTGTTCGTTTTTTGTTCACTTTTTATTTTATCAAATATATATTTTACTTGTGTATTTAAACATTAATTATTATGTAATTGTCTTTTGATGCAATTTTCATTTATTTTGTTACAGATGTTCATGTAACGTTTTTTCACACGGTAAGAGGCGCACTTCGAATCCGATATCTGACAAAATCCACAGCTTCTTCATTGTCTCTAACGGTTTTACGTTTCTACAAAGTTCAACTAGTTTCACGCCAGATGGCAGAACTTGCAAGGTTCATTCTTCTATTCACTATTGTTAAACAATGAACGTAGTATATTTTATGCTTTCTACATAATTTATATAAATAAAACATACTTATGATGGTTTTATCAGTTTTTTATATAGACTAATCAATAATATTTCCGTATTTCATGTTTTTATTTGCAATTGTGGATATATAAACAAAACTGGTATATATACAAATTTATTAACCAATCATATATAGCCCTTTTTGAAGGGGTACTCATTTTTGCAAAGAGACTCATGTATATACATTATCAATTGCATAGAAAGACCCTTTAGTTGACATGAATTCACTTTTCACCAACGTCTTACGAGATCCGTCCATAAAGTCTATCCATAAAAACGATGCACCATAAAAATATACTTCGAAAATAAATTTCGGAAAATTGAACTTCATATTTATAACATTCAAACTAAATATTTATTGAATAACTTATTAACAATTATCAAAAATGGATTGAAGTGTATATTTTTTCCAAAATTCAATTGTTATTATTATTATTATTATTATTATTATTATATATGGTATTCAATTTTTCATTTATTGTTAACACAATCTGATGTTTTTTTTATTTGTGAGATAAATAGCCACGTAAATCAATATAGTATATACAAAGAACAATATTTATAAAACGATCAAATGTATATTATAAATGTATTACATAAAAGTGTAAACAATAAAAAGTATAAACTATAAAAACTGCAAATAATTTTTTCCATTAGAATATCACAGTCTCGGTAAACTAATTTGAATTTCAACACAAAAGTAAATTAATCTCGAATAATTAAATGTTTTAATATGAAATGATGATAAATGCAATTGTCAATGTCACAAAGTTTAGTAAAATGTTCAGAAATATTGCAAAAAGTGGATGTCATTTTGCGAACTGGCCGACCTACATTTGTGCGTCATACATTGAAGAAAATACAAAAGACAATACTGTTTTCAACTTTGCTTTAAATGTGTGTATGTTTTTTGTTTAAAAAAATGATGATTTTTAAAAGGCGATCTTTCATGTGGGATGATTAGTAAAAAAGCGTCCAACTTTTAACTTATATTTAATGTTAAAAACTAATTAACATATCAAACAACATTTTTGCAACAAATTTGCAAAATTGCAAAAAATATTTATTCTTTAATAAGCGTTTTATTTGCTATGCAAAAGTGAAACAATATACAACAAATAAGGAAGAAGACAAATATAATAAAAGTTTATGATATTTAGTTGTTGAAATATGAATAATACCAACGTATTTCTCAATAATTTGAATGATATAATTAATTTATATGTAAAATAATACTATAAAATAATATATTTCAATTCATAAATTTGAGTTATAAACGTGGAAGTTAAATAAATTAATCAATTTAATGAATTACAATTGTGAATAATATTTGTGGATATCATCATTTTATTCATTTCAAATAACGGGAAATATAAAATTTCGTTTCTTTATTCAAGTTTAAAATGTTTCTCAGTACAAAAGTGATAACAAAAAACACAATAGCTTTTTTGTTATCACCGAAAAATAACCGGTAGTTTTACTTTATCGGCATAGTGTTCGAACTTTTAAATGTAACGAAACCAATTCATCGATAACATTTTCTATAGATACCGCGGTAAGTAGTATATACGTAGATATGGTCAGCCTCACTGACCACTTCACATTCAGCTTTCGTCGAAATGTTTATATATTCTTTGAAATGATCATCAAAGAGGTTATTGGTGTAGTGAGACTTTTGGTTGAATTTCGAACAAAAAGCGTACAATGAAACTAAATTGTATACACTTGTTATAAAATTTGACAAGCAGAATCAAAAAGTTTTTCCAAACTGTTAGTTAATGTTCCAACTGTACAATAGTTTTTGTAAACGTAAGTTAAATAATTTGTTAAGTTTTTAGTGATAAATGCTATGAAACTTTAGTTAACTTATCCAATCAATTTTGCGGTTAATGTAAATATCACTTTAAATGTCACAACTTGATATTGTATTGCATTAATGTTCCACTCGGTAGAATTAGTATTTCTGTTACGCTATATAATAATGCAATCAAATATTATTGCTCTGCAGAAAACCGCATATTTTGTTCGAAGAAATGACAGTCGATGTGGTTTTCACAAAACCACAAACTTCAATTTATCTTGTGGTTGCGTAATTTCCTATCTCAACACAAGTATCGAGGTTTAAATATTTTGAAGTATCGTTTCTTCGGTTTTATCTTTGTTTTATTGTAATAAAGGTATTGATAACGTTTTATCCGGTTAAAGTTTTCTGCTTTTAAAAAAAATATTGCCGAAGATGTGGAATGATTTTATGCCTGTTTGAGTATTTCATGTTTTTCATTCAACACTCGTTTCTGAAAAGACTCTGTTTTATGACACTGAATAATGTTTTAATTTCCGAAAAATGAACAGAGTTAATTTGAAAAAAAATGTAAAAAATGTTCTCCTTAATAATATAATTATTTAAAAATACACTTAAATGTAATAGTGAAAATTTAATTTGAAAAAAAAGCTTTTATGAAATATTAATCTGTCAAAAGGAATGATAGAACGTAGAAAACATTGGTCTTCTCAGATATGTCAGATAGGAGCAAAATCACGTGTCAATTCCGTTTATATCACCCGTGTTAATTTAACCTTTTCATATAATATGAAACTATCGACACTTGATATTGTTACTTAATTAATACATACAATTTATTTACTTATATAAATATTCTTAATTTTCCCAAAAATGTTCAAATATTTAAAACTTGCGAATCGTACAAATTCTACAATGTCGAACACACTTTAAGATATATATCAATTGGAGAATATCAACATATTCAAGAAGTCCTTTTAAATCGTAAAGTTATGTAATCTAAGAATCGTATGAAAGAATGAAAGACTAATCGATGATGAATCCCTTTAAACTGTGCATTTCATTCGAACAATGTTTTAAGCTATAACACCTTAGTCAAAGTAGACTTTATCTACTACGTCGAATCATGTCAGTTTGAAATCTAATGGTTAAATCTTTTGCACTCAGCAAAATAAAAATAGATTTTTCTACTAAAAACAAACTGCCACAAGTGTTTTGGAAACATTCCAATAAAGCAATAAAACTGTTTCAAGTTGCAATGTGATAATTGATCTGCTATAGATGAATTCTGATAAATTATAGGGTTTCTGGCTTTAGAAATTATTTTTTTTTTATAATTCATTTGTTAAAAAAATTGTGTTGGTTTGTAATAATTAAAAACCCAAATTGTAAATGTAAAAAGATAAAACATTCTATTTTATTGTTTAATAGTGAAATGTTTGTTTATTTATTCGATTTCCCGAGCTCATAAGAAACTAAGAATAGATGATATGTAGTTTAATTTCTCTAATGGCTATAGCTAATACTTTTGCAAACTTTCGCATTTAACTTAAGATATCGAAAGATTATCAGTATATGCGTACAATTTTGTTATCAAGATAATTAAATGAATGTGCAAATGTGAATCCATTTACTTTAAGTAAATGGATCGTCGATAAAAGTTTACTTTCTGTAGAAAGTTAAACTGTATTATAATGAAATCATAAAAATATTGTATTTTCTATATAATATCTTAAACGTCTAAATTGCTAAATACAACTATCTCATTTCTGATCAGAATTCTTGATATCAAATCATTAATTCGCCTATTAGAATGACCACAAAATGTTAATGAGTACTTTATATAATATGATACTGTAATTATATTATATAATGCAATTATATAATTTGACTTGCCTGTGGGGCTTGGTGTTAAGCCTAAGGTGATGAATTGTGGATTAATTGTGTAACGTTCTAAAGAGCTTAATTTTGGTCCTCGACCACTTTTCTTGGATATGTCGTTGATGGCATTGAATGTTGCTGTCCTGAACACACGTGGACGGAATACTTGGTAGGGTACTGCCAATCCGATCTGAAATTTGATTAAATAAACTGAATCACAAGTGATTGACAAATGCTGCTTCAAACATAAAGTTAAATTTATATAGAACATCAAGCCAGAATTAAAAATTGAAATGGATGAAACAAAGTTAAAATTATTTTGAATATATCAATCAGAAAAATAGTATTCTACAATTCTAAATTGGTCATATAATAAATCATGCAAACACGATATTAATGCAAATAATAGATATTAATGGAAAGATGTATAATAAATCTTACATTCAAAACTTGTTTAGTACCATTAGATGGGTTAGATGCAATATTATTATTTTGTGGACTGGTAATGGGAACAGAAGTCGTAGTACTAATGGTATGTGTTGATACTGGTCGCTGTCGTGTTGAATTCGTCATACGACCCTCGCCAATGCGAATGGCAGAACTTCCTCGACCGGTACCGATATTAACTCCCTTCGAAATAGTTCCTCGTTCGCTGCTACCAATTTTGATTCCGCTCTCTCCACGCGTCACTGTGCTCCCATATAAACCGCCAAATCCGTACACGTTGAGAATGATGGGCACGATTAATGTTAACATTAGTATCCCGTGTGGTGACATGACTTATAAACTTTTAGACGAGTGAACCGAATTTTTAAAATGTGTCCAGCAACTTCAATCTTGTCTCCTTCAGCCTGTTGCGTCGATCCTTGTTTTCGTTTTTCATCATCTTGGTTCTTTGATTTTATCGAAATTCCGTGTAAAACATTCTTATCTCATTTTTCAACAATATTTAGGTCTTCGTATAATCCGTCGATAAGACGCTCGTTTATACGTGTTTTCCGCGTTTTCATGTTTATTGATGAATTGTCTGGGTTATCTGAAACACAAAATTGATATTCTGATGAAATACATTTTAAATTTTTCATGTATTTATATAAATAATTTGTTTGAAATTGTTTGCGATTTTAAAATTGTTTGAAAACTTGAAATTATTTTAGTTGATTTTTATGAATATTAGTAATTGTGACTTTTTTGCCATTTGTAGAAAAAATTTAGTATGCAAATTTTCCATTGTGCTTATATAATTAAATTGTTATAAAAAGTTTAGAATCTATATTTTCAGTTAATATAGTAAAGATGCATGCTATTGTTCTGGCTTATATTTTATAGAGTAGATAAAAGCAAGTTTTTGTGTCACAAGACTATATACGAGTCACCATGGGTGGTAAACAGTCGCTTTTATAATAAAATAAATTGGTCGCAAGAAAATATATATGATTCCTGTATGTATAAAATAGTCATAAAATTTGACAAGATACAGAACTGCTTTGAAAAAGATAAATATTTTGTACTAATAATAGACTATAAAAATGCAATGGGCATTTCTTCGGTATCAATATAATAACGTTTGCTCTAATTATTTCTTTTCTATAATTCTCAATAAAGAAAATAATGAGGAAATTTTCTAAAATAAAACATAGTTTTTAAGAGATATTATTTTTTTATATTTAGTCAAATAATATATAATAAATATGGTTTTCAGCTACATTAAGAATCACTAGTAGTATAAATACATATTAAGTCAGACATAATAGCATTTGTTAATTATAATAAAAGATGAATTATTTACTTCTGTTACTGCAAGATAAAATAATAATAAAATTAATTTTTCATTGAAAAAACAAATTATCCAATATAGTATAATGTACTTCCCATTCTTCTTCATTGAAGAAAAAGGATTCTATAATTTATTACATTTATTATTACTGTTCAGCATTGAAATTATTTACGTTACAAAGTAAGAAAAAGCAAAACTATAATTACAACGAAACAGTATAATAAACAAGATTTTAAATAAGTGCCTTTTCATTATTTTCAAGAATTCGAAGGATTAAAGAAACATAACCGCTAAAATTAATGACATTATTAATGAGAACTGTAAGTTTCGCATTTAGTCCAAGTAAAAGGAAAATTTGCTTTGAAGAATTACTGCAGCTGTTCATGTACTTATGTTATATCAAAATAGAAATAACACAGGTAAATTTGGACAGAAATGAATGAAAAACAATACAAATACTTTATGTGTATAGTTTCACTAATTCGAATAATACAAACTGTATGAAATTCTAGTTTTTTTAGATAGATTATATGTAAATCCATTAAATTTCTGAATAGTTTTTATTCACAAGTTTGCAATTTTTTGTATCAAAAAAGTTATTACTTTTTCATGTTAAAAAATTGAAATACAATCGAAATAAAAAATTACAAACAACAATCGAAAGATGACCAGCAGAATTGCTAACTTTAAAAATGTATTACATTTCTCGACTAACTTTTTTAGGTAACAAAATTTTGAGTTACACATATGTAAATTGACATATGAATTTATTTCTGCATTTTCTTTTTATCAAAGTTGAAATATATACCATATGTAATATTTAAATTCAATTTGTTTATTATTCATATAAAATGTTTCTCAAATGCAAATTAAATGTATATCTTAACTGTAAATGAAGCACAATAATAAATATCCGAACTAATATTTCAAATATATACAAATAATGGATTTATCAATAAATTTATCTTATTTTTATGACAACATAAATTAAAGTTTTTTTATTTACTCTCAATAAGTTGAAATATGTTTCATTCAGAAATGTAATAACTGGTCATATTTTATAGTAGTATGAATATATTGAAATTTATGTTATATATTGTGACGTGACAAGATTTTCGCGGCCCTTCAATTGAAAATCGGGCACGGCCCTTCGCCACGTATACGACTCCTACGCCACGTATATGGACTCCTACGAAATTTTCCGGAAATGGGGGGAAGATCTGACACGATTTTTTTCGTAAAAATCAAATGTACTACACTTTGGAGGTCTAAGGCTATACTTCTTCAAAATCTGATAGAAATCGGGTCGTTAGATTTTACGTGATTGACATACAAACAGAAATACAAAGCAACATATTTTCCATTTTATATATTAGTAAACATATACACAGAATGTCTACATTTCTTGTGTGTTGGCTGTCTATTTTTTTAAGTATAACATTTGTTCAGTCTTTTAATATCTTTTTTCCTTCCGCAAATATTGATTTCCCGATGTTATATTAATGAAAACTTGGAAAATCATACAGTTTCTGAGAATTATTACAATAAAAATAAGTTTATACGATTAACAAGCATGTCACTATCGTAAAAACATATTTATATATAAGTAATTAGCGACGTATTAGTAACGTTCGATTAATTTTGTTCGATTTTCTGTTTTTTCAGCATTATTGATATTGTATTTAACAAAATTTCTATACTATTAGAATCATAGGTTATTTTGTAACTAACCCATAATTGTTTAAACATTTAGAAAATTTTTTAAAAATAAAGTTGATTTATATTTTCTAAAAGTGTTCTTTCATGATTAAGAGAAGCTTGGTGTTTTTGTTATCCTAAAATTCCTCAAAATAAGACATTATTTTCCTTGAAATCAGTGATGAACAATTTTTTCTGGTGAATACAATTTTGGCTTTTGAAAAAGCAACACTTTATTCGATTTATCAGCATATAAATACCATTTTCAATGCAGCTTCATCATGTTAATTCAAAAAGTTGGATACCGTTTAAAGTGGAATTGCTATTGAGCAAACTGGGTTATTATCTTCACATTGCACAATACCATAATACACCAACTAAAGATACCAAGGGATTTTGTTTCTTCGTTTTAATTCGTATTTTTTTCCGTACTTTGCTTAAGTCAAAATGAAAAAAGGACGAATCGTATGACCTAATTATACAAGAAAAAAAAAGTTTGTAATTGCGGTGCGAAAAAAGGAAAATGTTATTATATTTTGAATAATGGTTCAACTGAAACTAAACAAAAACTGTGAAATTATTTTGCTTCCATCAAATACTCAAGCTAAATGGTTATTGATATGTTTTTTTTTAAATCAAAATCAGTAATTGATAAACCCAAATGACAATTACGTTCTATTCAGCAGTTGCTCATTCATTCGAATTTCCAGCGGATTGTTAACACTATATTCACACACCACTTCATCAACCAACTACGCCAAATATAATTGGTTTGTCTGAATTGTAAAAAATGAGTATCCAAGCAGTATGGCATCAAAATTAAACTGTTCTATGCTGTTTTGTACATTTTCTCCATCAAATCAACTCTTATTTAATTTTAATTGTGTGTATAAATAAATATAAAAGTGATGGCAGTAAACATATTGAAATACATAATAATTCGATAACTAATATTTATTGGAAATGTTAATGCAACATCACATCAGATATGCAAATAGGATGCAAATAAAATTAAGTTTAATGATTGAAATAAAGTATTGTAAAATATTCTCTTATCAGCAATACTTTCTTTAAGGTACAATTTAAATTTGCCAAAGGCAAATGTCAAACTTAAAAAGAGCACATTGGAGCACTCTACTACAGTCGATTTCATGAACTTATTCTATCCACGACGTTAACTCGGCAATAGGTTAGCCAATAATGGCAGCAATGTCCTAGATACTACGTACGGACTTTTTGTGACCGAATTTCACACTCATTTTGTTTCTTTAATTTATGCCAATATTTGCAAAATTTATTTAAAGTAAGAAGTAAAAATAACAGATTATTTCACTTTTATTCATTATTCATAGTTGAAGTATTTAATTTGCAATTCAGTTATAATGTTTTCGAAAGCATCACATCTCGAAGAGTATATTATAATGTAACTTCGAATTTGTATTTAAGTTCAAGTAAAGTTGAGAACTAAATATATCTAGAATACCTAATTTAATGCGACATATATATTATAAATAAAGGAGTGATTGTTTAATTTTTGTTACAAGACTACAAGTTAATTATGACTCAGTTTTAAAGAGATACCACATTTATAACCACAGAACTACAGAATTCCTTTAAAAGAATAGCTGACTCATGTAAAAAATACTGTTATTTTAACTACTAGTTTTGGAATGTATGAGCAGATTACAATAGTTGTTTACTTAGATTTAGACAATCATATATTATACATTAAATAGTCAGGGATTATTATAATTATAATTTAATTATATAAATAAATATTAAATATAATATTATGACAAATATTTTATTTAATATTTATCAATATTGATCAAATGTTGTAATAGTAATAATAAATAGTATAATGTTAAATAGTATAATCTTATTTTAAAAATACTGCCTTCTATTTTTAGATATTAATTATCAAAGTGAGTGCATCATTTTCGTAGGTTTTAATTTAAGAAATTTATTTATTAACTTTCTTTCAAACATTAAGTTTTGTGTTACTATTGTTCGGATTTGTTAAATACAATTTGGATAACGTAAGATGTGAAACTTTGGTAATGTACCTCTGAAAAATCAGATACTAAAGTTGATGATGTGATGGGAAGTAGATAAACAAGGATTCCTTTGTACAGTTAACTCAACTCCAGATTGGATTTACACTAGTTTCATTTGCAAAACTGTCAATAACACCTAAGCTGTTGGTGGTTGTGAATCAAAAGACAATGCTGCATTTCATATCAAAAATTTTTATAATAATATTACGCAAAGGAAAAATGAAAAAGTCAAAATGACAAAAACTAAATACATAACAACATTCAATAAAAATTATTCATTAACAAAGTGTTATTGCTGCTGTATTTTGAAAGCAAATGAATACAAATAGGATTCGATTTCCAATTCTTATTTGAAAATTATTTGAAAATTTGGTACTATCGCTGGTTGTAGTCAACAAACGTAAGTGAATTTTGACGAAGTTATTTGTATTGAAGGCAATTTCAATGTAAATATGAATGAGCATATCTTCTGAGTATTTGAAAATTTCGAATTGACGTCTTTGAATTTACTACTATAAAAGTACGTCTTCAGTTCCATGTTTACATTCTTGTATTCATTTCACTCGAATTTAGTTCACCACTATGATGTTATTACATACTTACTGACCTTTATTATTTAAGACAGGACTATTATGGAACGACTTTTCTTAGGATTTCTTATTAAAAAATATATTGTTTACTTTAAAGTATTCAAGGTATCTCAAGGTATGTCAGTTCTAAAAATTTCAAAACATTTGTTTATTTTTTTACTACATTTTTTTATGGATTAAAATAACAATTGCTTAGTAAAATAAGTAATTTAGTATTAGAGTTATAAGCACACATGCCGAAAAAAATGCGTTTTTATTAATATATTAATTGCTATTTTTGAGAAGGTTTATTTAAAAAGTAGTATGTTATTATTTAGAACATACACTTTATTTTTGAAATATCGAAATAATTATTCCGGTCTCTATATGAAACGACTTTTGACAAAATCACTTGAGTCAAAATAACTGAGTCTAAACAGCTCAATGCAGAAAATTTCGTACAAAAGAACTCAGTGAAAAAAGTGGTAATACTACTTATAATAAATAAATGAATAAATAAGAAATAAATAATAAATACATTAATAAAACTATTAATGAAAAAAAACTAACAAAAATATAAAAAATAACAAAGAACTAACAAATAGCTTTGAATAAAATATTTTCGATAATATAGATCCATGTTCATCACATGTATGTTTTATCACATCCGACATGTGATGAAAAAATGTATGATGAATCACACGTGATATTCGGGATATTTTCAATGTATGTACGTGCATATCATGAAACGTGTAATAATTGCAGCCGTTATACGGCCTCAATTATTAGTAAAATGCGAAAATAAAAAAAATATTTGAACGTAGACTAGTACAAATACGACCTGTAAGTGAATAGTATTTCTTCAACAATTATATTTATGTGACGAAAAAATGTGCGATAAATCTGATGTATTTAGAAATGTTTCAAATAACCTTTATCTTATTTATATTATAATTTGTGATTTTCAGTTAAAAGTGATTGAAGTTAAATAAAATAGAGTTATTTTGACCGAAAATTTTTTTTTGGTTTTTTTTGTGTTAAAGTTGTTTTTTTCGAGTTGTTTTGTCCGAGTTGTTTTGTCGTAAGTTGTTTCGTCCGGTTCCCAATTACTCCACATTCTGTTTTTTTTTAAATAAATGTAGTTGAAATGGTGAATCTATAATATTTTTTATAATTTTAGTTAGATGAAAAAAATATATACAAAAACGCCAATTTTCGCAAAAAAGTTGTGTATTAATGTTTTTAGTACATGTGACTTTAAAAAACGTGTAAAACTTAAAAAAAAGTGGAACTTAATTTTATATATTGATTTTCTTACTGCAAACAAAACATGTATTTTTGGATCAATTAAAAACAAGTAGCAAATAATTGCTTAGAATATATATATTCTTAGATATTGCTTATATATATACATACAAAAATAGTTCGAAATGCGTAGTTATTTTGTTAATATATTTTTAGAATAATAAAAAATTACATCTGAGACTGACTTAATTTCATTTATTTTGTTAAGCAAATCACTCAAGTATTTCGATTATCAGCAAACTTGAGTTGTAATGAAATAAAAAAAAATGCGGCTTATGAGTTCAATAATTGCTGTGCAAACGCTTCGTGAACGATTCGTATTCTTGAAAGCTGTCAGAAGCACGATTTTCTTTTCCAAGTTCTTGCACTTGATAACCACGCAAAATTCGCTTTAGGCTTAAGCAATTCATTAAACACTACGTTCTCACTCTGACAACTAATTAGGCTCTCTTTACTACAGGTTCTGCGAAATTCAGTCACTATGAAATTGTAATATTTCAATTTATATCAGTTTAATTGTATCGTGAAATTACTCCATGTTTATGTCATTTATTTGAAATTATCTTTACGTTGTTATAGGTTTTAAATTAAATATTATTAATTATTTCTCAATATATATCAGTAATTTATGTATATTATGCAGTGAGAATTTAATCTGAAGCTTAAGAAATTAAATATAATATTAAAATCAAATATTAAACGTTAATTATAAATAATTAAAATGAAACTGGTAATAATTATTATATTTCTTAAATGCAGAATTGTATGATATTTGTTTTGAAAATATTATTTATTATGTACTTATATTATTATATTATTAATTTAATGTATTTTGAGAATATATAATTTTTATTTAATAATGTATTAAACGTATTTCCAAGTCATTGCAGAAACAGCAAGTAGTATTGTCTTGGATTTAGTCAGCCAAAATGCTTGTTTACTTGTGCTCTATATTTAATGACTTTCTCAAGTATGTTGCATTATAGTCGAATAGACGTTAGTAAAAGGAAATATTTAGTTACAAAAAATGTCATGGACCATTTAATTTTATATTACTTCATATATTTTAAGATTACTTTTCATATTTATAAACCTTGAACAGTGATTTAAATTTGAATAATATCAAATTCTGTAATATCTATGCAAAACTCTGTAATATCTATTTCAAAAAACCGGAAAATTTATTTATAGCAAACGTTAACAATGGTTAATGAGCAAGTTAAACTTATACAACATATTTCAGTACAAGGAGTTTATACATTCAGGTATATGTAATATATTTCATGCCGATGGTTTGCAGTATATTAATCATTTGATTTAATGAGTTGGTTTAATAGTTTAAACACACATTTTCGGATGAAAACTTAAATCAAAATTTTCATTTTCATCTAAGTTTGTCTGTGGCATCTTAGTTGACATATGTAATATTTCGGAATATTTAACTCTATCCAAATATTGTGCTCATATATCTTAGACGTAATATTATATAAATATGTAAATTAAATAATAAGCCCAAGTTAGAACAAATTGAAACAAGACAAATTCAAATATAAATGATATAAAATGTACAGAAAAAATCATTAAATTGACATAATTACGACTGACTTCATTTTGAATTTGTTGATATCTTGTTAAATGAATTTCATTTTGCTATTGAAAAAAGGTATATTTTTCTTTAAAACTGTGGACAAATTTTATATTTCATAGGATCAATCTGCTATTTCATTTGCACATTTTTTTTATAGTTCGTGTTCTTTTTAGAAAGCGTTAACAAATATATGCTCGCTTTTGCTCTACGAAGTAATTATCAAAAAGCTTCGCTTGACATCTGGCTTAGCTTTTGTAAGCCCGTGTCTATCATAATTTTGAATTCATCATAAATAAAACAAGTTAAAATAGGCAAAAAGCAGCAAACTTTTTCATCTTTTGCATAGATTTTATTTCAAAAAGTTAATTTTTATATAATTTTTCGTATTTTCTATTGAGTGTTTTCACGCAAATATTTAGTTCCTCACTTTTGCGAATTTCGGGTTTTTAAACATATATTTTACGTATCCACAATATTGTATGCTTTCATAATTGATGGGGCGGAGTTAAACATTGAAAATGCAGTATTTACCACTTCGAAGATTAAAATCACATCGCAGTCATCACGTCATCAAAAACACATCACTTTCATGTTTTTGGCGAATAAAATTGCTGATTTACAAAGAGTACAAGTTAAATTTGCAAATACATAGTGCCGTTTTATATCAACGCTAATGGTCTTACAAGTTTATTTTTCAACGTTTGAACTCACCCCGTTGAAGATTATTATTAAACTTGTTTATTATGCTTTGAATGTTATTTAACTTGAAACATAATACATAATTTAAGATAAAGTGAAAAATTGTTAATCTTCTTGAAGTTACTACTCTTGTGTTGTATGTAATAATTTGGATTCATTTAATTTGTTATTTATAACGAAACGTAAAAATGTATTTTTTTAATGTTTTAAAGATATAATATTTAAATTTTAAAAAATAATAGATATTGAAGATTTTCTTGAAAAAATGATTGTAAATCTATTTTTATCGTAAAAACATTATTGAAAATATATACAATTTAATAATTTATGGAACAAAATTAGATTTTCCGTAATTCCGTAATATTCACTTAAATACAAGGATTATCTCAAATGACTAAAAGATAAAAATTTTTCACATTGTATTTTTCGATGCTATCTGCATCGGAGATTTATTGTGTAAACGTGTATCTACTAATATACTCAAAAGCTAAAATTACCATTTTCAAACATATAATTAAAATTGTTGCCAGAATACGCTTAAAACTAAAGAATCATTTGCTGTAAATATTTTTAATTGTTACCTTCTTTAATTAGTTACAGTTAATTTATATTCTGTTGAAAAGAGTAATTTAATGTAAGTAATTAATGATGTGTTGGATAGAATTATCTAATTCCTTTTATTAATTTTAATTATTTATTTAATTAATTCAACTATTTTATATTATATTATAATATTATTTTATGATCGAAAAACATTATAATAATATTTGTAAGGATGAGTTCAATTATATCAAATCTATATTTCAAGAAATATACTATAAATGAATCATATTATTTTTCTTGTTTGTTCTTTGTTATTTTAACTCATTGTAAAATTATCTGAGATTACATTTAACATTTTTGCAAAAAAATATTGTTTATTTGTTTAATTTTTAGTTATTTAATGTATTCAGCGAAGTGAAATAAAAATTATTATAAAAAGAAATATTCCATTAATAAACGAATAATTATAAAATAATTTTTTTTTCAATATTATGGAAATATTGTTTTACGATAACAGTACATCTGTAAAATGTATAAAAATGATTGTAAACATGTCAAAATACCATAAAAAAGACGTATTAAAAAAATCGTTACATAAATAAATTATATTTAAAAAAAAGATACAAATGTTAATACAATATAAATGTTAAATACACAAATTTATATTCAGCTGCTTTCATTTTACGTAGAATTGTTTTTTGGTTTTCAAGTGGATTATATCTATAAAAAATAAATTATGAGAAATAAGTAAAACAATTTTGGATTAAACAAACAAATGAAAAGATTGTATGGACAGTTACTTTTAAGAACACAGAAGTCTGCTGAAATTAGATTTCGTGTTTTTAGAGAAACTTGAAAGTTGGTTACTTTTCATGTTCGCATAAAATTATCTAAAAATGCAAAATGTTCGTGTTAAAGTAAACGAAACAATCGGGTGTTCTAATTGAAGTTATATTTCATTTTATTAATACTTTCTTGATCAAATTTTCGCATTAAACAACAATATTTCTATGTCAATTATTCTACTATTTACTTACAAAAATTAACGAAGAAGAAAATAAAAAACACCGATAAATACATTCCTCTAAGAAATATAAACTCAACTATAAACTGCTTTATAATTAGGACTGAGAATTTTTTTTACACTATAAAGTGACGTCTAAATTATTAATAAATACATTTCTAGCTATTTTTTATTTTATTTTCTTAAATGCAATAGTAAAAGATCAATTATTTTACGGATATTTTTAATAAATATCCGACATAAAACTCGGATACAGACGTGACTTTCGTACAATATTGTGGGATTATCTTAAAAATATTAAATTAAGTGAACGTTATTGAACAGCCTTATCTAAATTCACTGTGTACATGTTTCTGAAGAGTTGCCTCGGAATATTTGAAATTACTGAAAAAGTGAAATGAAAAAAAAGAACAATTTAAATTAAATGGTGTATTTAAGTTTATAATTATTGAATGAAAAAGTTGAAAAGTAAATAAAGAAAGATTAATAAAAAGGAAAATGAAACAATATAATATCAAACATAGTTTCAAATCAAATAAATAAAGTTCCGATGATAACAATCTTCAATTAAAAATGGCTTTTCCACCATTAATATTATTGATAAGTTTTATAAATGACATTTCCGCAATTGATGGTTGAATATAAATTTTCGAAGGTTTTTCAGCATGATCCTTTTTCAACCACAGCTTATAAATTGACAATATATGTATCAAGTTTCCTGGATATTGCTTCATGACCTATAGGTAGAGTTTGGTGTACCAAGGCATTTGATATCTTACATTCTTGTGGTTAGAAATCTATTACTATTCTAAAGTAAGGTTATATGAAACGGACCGCGAAACATTTTAATTAACACGGGAAACTTTCTTGCGTCATTCCGAGTAAACAATGTTGCATTTAATTTTAGCACTAAACTAATACTTGATTAAGCACTATGTTTACTAATAACATTAATCAAGGAGCACTGTTAAATGTGTCTTTTTCGAATAAAATATTTTAGAAAAGTAAACAAAAAACAATCAATTTTAATATAATAATATAAAACAAAAATAAATTTATTTTAATGCCTTTGAGGAGATCATAATAAAACAGTGCTTAATGATTATTTTGGAGTGAGACAACTGCCAGACTACTGAAGTTCGATATCGATTCATTAGAAAAACTAGTTCACTTACTAATCGAGTAAATTGATTTAATTTAAATTTAGTTTAGGCAAAAGCTAACACAATGTTGGTAATGATATTATGTGCATTTTCTGGATATAAAGAATTGTAATATAAAATAGGTACATCCATCGGAAAAAATAATGAAACAATTAAACAAATTTGAGCAACAAAATTGTTTTACTTTTACAAAAAGAGTATTTTAAGATAATTCTATATTTTTTATATAAATTCTAGTACATTCATTTTTATTCGACGTAACATACGAACATTAATTAACATGAAGAGAACTTATTTAAATTGCTTTGCAAGTTATGCTGAAGTAAAATAAAAACTAATTATTGTAACATAATCAAAACTGTTTGATGGAGATTACGACTTTGCTCTAATGTAGAACTTTTTGAAAATTTAATTAGGAAATTTAATCGACATGTTTTCGGAAGATTGTAATACGACAAGAATTCGATTACGTTATTAAGGATTGTTTTCCAAGCATTCAAACAACTGTTTTATTATGTCTGTTTTTGATCATTCAATGTTAATGTCTTTACGTTATTATTTCTGGATAATATATTTATTTCCAAAAAAGAAATTATACTAATACTAATACTTTTATACTAATTTCTATATCGACAATGCTCTATTTACTTGATCTCTATATTATTGTTCATATTGGATTAAGACTGAAAAGGATCAATTTAATGAAACATACTAATTCGAATTACTCTAAGGTGAACATATTCTGACTTACGGAAGTGGAATAATCTGCAAAAAAAGCCAGAAAATTGCAGCAGAAATTTTCATGTACATGAAAGTAATATGCAAGATTAACGTAATGAAGAAAAAAATACTAAGCCATTTCTTATTTTAATACAATCATACGTTTATTGGAAATCAAAGCAAACTTCAAATTAATATAGTAATATTTGATTAAATTCCATATATTTATTAAAGTACATAAATTGCTTTTTGCATAGATTAACCAAACTCTATACTTTTATTCTTACGGAACAAAATAACTTCATTCCTTCGTGAAATATATTGACGGATATTTGACGATCGTTGGCGTCAGACTATCGGAAGTCTCGAATGAAATTTGAGATAGCTTGATGGTGCAGTTATAAATTATATCGCTTGTGGGAACATTCAAGAATCAAAGTATTTGATAAAATGGAAGCTTGGAATATATATTTGTATATCTTATTTATTATTAAATTAACAAAAATTTTGTTGTATTACACGGAATATCGCAATGTTTAAATCGGACAAAAAACTTTAACGAAACTTTAAAAATATTTTCCACTTAAGGATACTTACATTTGAAGACTTCAACTTTTGTCACAAATATGAAGTCATAATAAAACTAACACAGTACCTACGAACAACTTCCTGAGAACTGTACAGAATTCATTCTCCATATTGCAAATCATATGTTATAGACTAACATAAGATAATGTTGTTGTAATATAACTTCTCTCAAATTTTCAAAAAACAATTCATAAATTACGTTTATGTTAGATTAAAATTATGTTTATGAATCAAGAAAGATTGCATTTTACTTTTAACAAATTTTGAATTCAGAAAATTAAAAATTGTGAATAAAATGAAATAATGAAGAAATGCAAAAAAAACACAGATAAAAGATGTTTTAGAACATTTATTTTTATAGCAAATTAATACAGAAGCAACTTTCGAAGAAAATGCGAAAAATATATAATTGAATAAAAATAAGAAAATAAATTTGTCAAGCATAAAAATGTTCATCTTTAATTAAATAAATAAATCGCGCAATTAGAAATTCCAATTAAAACTTGTCAACATTACGAAACAATTTTAAACGCGTGTAAAATGATTCTGTGATAGAATTTAAAACAATGGCTTTGATAGAAACAGATAACTCTTCAAAATTGCAGAAATGAATTTTCATAATTACAGTTCCTCAAACATTGTATGAATACATATTTCAGAAAGATTTTCTAACTTTACGAATATTTTATGTTAAATGTGCGTCGTGTATAATTTCAACCATTAAACAGTTTGTGAAAAATGATATTAAAAAAGGGATGTTATTGCCAACATGGCAATCAAAACAGATGTAACTTTTATGTTAACATGTTGAATGCCACGTATATGTAATGTAATCGTAGATTAATAGGGATTAGAGAAATGTCGAACATTTACAAGCTGGGTAAATTAGCAATACAATTCGTTAGCTAAAATGTGATATCAAACATTTTTTAAAACCTATTTTCACGTAAATAGCAAATATAAATCTATTTTGTATCGTAAAAATGATGGCGTTTTTTCATATAAAAAATCAGTTCTGCCGTTGATTTATCACCGCTGAAAGTATGAAATGTTCAGTTCCAGGATATGAGGTACGTATTGTGTCACTCGTGTAATGTATGCATGCGAATAAGAGTATGCATACGTTTATTCATCCTCAATTACACGCTTATGCACAAATACAGTTAGATCAATACGCATCTCCACACATAGACATGACTATTTGTAAACTGCAAGCTAAATGCAGTAACATACGCGTGTAAAATAAATTACACATACATTCACTTATGCAATTGCAATGACACAAATATTGCCAAACATGAAAGCGCAAACATAAGCACTTTGCATAGATGTTGCACAATTATGTGTAAATAATGTTTACTATGCGTTGGATACTTTTAGCGGTCTTATTAGATTGCAAAAGTAATTTCACGTATGTTATACATTTATAGATATGAGCAAATATTATTTTGGTAAAATCCTCTATGCTTGAATATTTTTATATTTTTAAGAATATTGTTGATATAGTTCTGAGTATTTTAACAGTTACTTTATTTATATATATAGAATATTTATAAATATTCTGTTGGAATATAGTATATACTGTATATAGGGTGTGGCATTTTAATTTCGCACATGGAATCACTCCGAAAATAAGCTTATGAGTATAAAATGTATGAAATACAAGTCGGTTTGTTTATATTACTTCAATTCAAGTTCAAATGAAGATCACTTATTTTTCAAAAAGGAAGCCGTATTTTTTATTGCAGAAGATTCATATGCTAAGTAAGAAATTCACAACTTTCATTCGTAACATTCTTTCAAATTATTGCTCAACTTTTGCAAATGCGTTCTTTTTAATTTTTTATTGTTACTCATATTTGGTGTTTTAGCATGTGTTTGTGGGTGTGTATATGAGTTTTTGTATGAGAGGGAGATATTATATATGTTTGCATTCATAGAGGTTGTTGTTAGTATTAGCGTTACCTAATGTACATCACGTGGAAGTTGTGCGATCGAACTTTGCACATCATGTTCCCTTAAAGTGAATCTATTTATCAGTTTGCGGTATTGTAGTAGAACCTTTATTATAACTACATTCAGTCATATAAGAGCGAAAATAAATTAAACGGTTATTCAAATAGAGAAGGAGAGAAGTAGAAAATTCGACTTAAGCATTATTCTAAGTTAGCTGTTTAAGGTGGTTCTTCAGTTCTAATACGACGGAGTTAGTGTCTTTTGAAATTAGAAATTTTTTATAAAGAATTGAACTTTAAAAAATATGTCATTTCATTCTTTGATCGTGTGAAAATGTTTTAATTAAAGAAAACTTTAATTTTGTTTTTGACGTTTTGCTCCGTAACCTCCCCCGTATTTTTCCAATTTTCTATATACGACAAAAAACGGGGGAGGTTACGGAGTAAAAGTAAACAACAAAATTCAAGTTTTCTTTCACCGAATCATCCTCCCAGGATCAAAAAATGAAATGACTTTTGTTTTATTGGGAAAAGTTTACAAAATATTTTATGATTATATATTTGCAAATTATATAAGAAATTGATAAGAAAATATGATTAGATATTAATAATCAGGATAAATATTTTCCAATGCGCACATAATTATTTATTATAAGAAATAATGAAATACATTCAAAAGTTACTTAAAACAAATTACTGTTCTCTCCATCGACTAGATTAGCTGTATTTTCTTAATGAGTGGTATTGATTTTATGTATAATTAATACGTCGTAAAAAATCTCATTCCATTACGGTGGCAGTGTATGTACACTCTTGTCTTCGACCCATTAAACCATTAAAAAGTTTGAATTTTCACGAAAGTTTCAGAGTCACATCACTCTTTTTTCGCATATTGTAGGAGTGGCTGCAAAATCCTCGAAGTGACCGATGTAAAAGGAAGTATACCTTTTTTGTACTTTTAGCTTTTTTATGCAAAGTTTCTGTACACCCGTTTCTCAGCACGTAGTTAATCGAATTTTTGTCTCAACACTCATTTTTATGCAAGAGCTTTTTTCTGAAAGATCTTATATAATTTTTATACTTCAATTACTGTCGTTTTAACTATATGAAATTTTTCGTGCTAATTGAAGTTGTAAATTGCATCTGGCATAAATTTAGAGTTTTCATTCTCTTTCTAGATATGCTGATCTCTTTTATAGTTTCTATGTAGATTTCATGTTATCATGATGTTTCTGATTTGAAATCTTAATAATATGATGGTTATAACAAATTATGAAGCAATGAGGTTAAATTTTTATAATGGCTGAAAACTTACAAAAGAATAAATATGTAAAATTATTAGTGATTTACATAAAAATAAGAAGAACTAATTTTCTGTTCAGAATCATTAACATAACATAACATAGATTATTTTTTTGTCTTTTTGAATGAATTTTTTCTTTAAATACACTCAGCAAAATAAAAAACAGAACATGTTTTTTGAAGAAAATTTTGCCGATTCTTAACTGATCATAACGTTCCTACCGGATTTTGATGTTCTTTATTTTACTTACATGTGGAACCTTCCATTTTAAAAATCTTATTCAAACACTTATTGAAAAATCAGTTTGCTTTATTATTGAATGAGAAAAACTGCAAAAACCGAAGCAAATTTTTTATTTAATATTTAGAACATCTTTAAATACTTGTAGAGAAATAGTTATTCTATAAAACTGAAACATTCACGTTTCCACGTTTCAGTTTCATTCCATGAAATTGAAATATTTTTATGAAAGATTCAAAAGGTTTGATTTCTTTTAAGAAAAAAAAAAGAACATGAAATTGATTTACTATATGTAATTTCCATCCAATTCGCGCTTTTCTTATGGATGTAAGTGGTCAATTTTAATTTCGGCATCGATTCCTCGATTCATCGAAGTAAAATTTCGAAATGGAAATTTTAATTTTTGTAAAAAGATTTGAATTTGGTAGATATTGAAGATTTAAGTATACATTTAAAGTTAAAATACTACTTTTTTCAAGCGATCCTAACTTTTTATTGAACCAACGAATTATAATGTTCTTTTTTAATTCCCTAGAAGAAAAAAATTTTATGACTCATTCATTAAAAATGAAGGTTTATGGAGTAACTAATTCGCTACGAGTATTTAAACATGTGTTAAATTTAAGTGAAAATGTAGTTTTTGCAGTTTTTTAATTCATAAATACAGCAAACTAATTTGTCAAAAAGTGTTAAAGTGTAACGTTCCACTTTTAATTAAAAAAACGTCAAAATCCGATATAAATTGCCAAAGTTATGATCATTTGAAAATCGACATAATTTTTTTCCAAAAAAGTCTGTTTTTTATTTTGCCAAGTGTATATAGTTATTCGTTATTTATAATATAATTAAATTATAATTATAATTATATAAATTAAATTTATAATATAATATAATTAAATTAATATATATTGATTATTTTTTCAGTTGTTTTATGCTACACACATTATTCATTACACATTAATACTTTCAATTTCACTTTCTGAATATACTTATTTGTGATTTATACTATACTCGGATTCTATACCCGCATTTGCTCGTTAAAATGAAAAAAAGTAAATTCTATAGAAGTGATTGCTCTTCAGTTCATTAATATAAGCTTTTGTTACAACATGCATTCAAAATATTTGTTTAACAAATTAAAAGAGTTAAAAAAAATGAACTGAATGGAAATACATTTATTTTTTCCATTTTCATTTGTTTATTTGTAACATTTACACAATTTTTTAGTAAATCAGAGAAATTAGGTCGCGACATTATCTTAGCAGTTGATAAAAATAAATAAACAAACAGTTTTCACTGGCAGTAATAAAACTCGTCCCGACAGAAGCCAAACAGTAAATTGATTTGACGCAGAAATTTTGTTACTAAAATTACTTTCTGCATATTGAATAAATACTTCATATATCAAATTTAAGAACATACTTTTCATAGTTTTATAAATATATAAGAAACCACAGTTTTTCATAAAAGCAGAAATATTTAATCTTCTACAAAAGTAATAATTTTATTTGGTAAATACAAGATTTTTCTTTGGTGAAACATGTTAGGATTTCTAATTTATTTTTATAGGGTATTTCAATTTTTGCCTAAGTTTATCGCAAAACTTGACCAGACCATAATGGACTTATGGTGTAAGAACAGCATTTCCTACTTTGGTACGAAGCGTGAATTACGCAATTTATCTTCTTTACTTGTCCTGCTCTGTAGTCTCTTAGAAGAATATGCGAGTTAGTTTATCCTTTGAAAATCTCTGCAGTTATTAGATTTATCGTGCGTTTACGAAGTTACTTTCATACTTGGAAACTACGACATTCGTTCATTTGAAGCTGTTCGATGAAAATTATTCACTTGATTTACGATCCTTTTCAGATCTCATAGTAAAATTAGCGTTCAAAGAAATAGGTTACTTCCTGTCCCTCTAAATTACTTCATTAATTTGCAATTGTAATGTTCGACTGTTTGTATGGCATTTTTGTATTAGAATTGTAAAGAATTGACTTTATCATTTAATGTTAACCCTTTCCTTTCCACTGTAGCTTTAAAGCAACGTGTATTTTACTTTTAAGTATTCTTTAATTTTCAAATAAAAGTTGGACTTAAAATGTTTGCGCTGACATTTATATGATTAATCAATCATACATCTATAGAAAGAGTAAATTTTTCATTGAAAATATTGAATTTGTATAGGACTTTATAAAAATCTTTTCATTTTTATTGAAAATAATTTGGTATTGAAAGGGTTAATCATCGGTCAGTTATTACAATTTGTAATATTTTTTAACTATAAAATTATTTCGCCATTCGAAATATAAACCAGTGATGGGCACATTTTGTTAGACATTGAAATAATAAATAGGACTTTCTAATGATAAATGAAGATAGATAATAATATGTACTTCTTTATTGTTCTAATAATAAAACTATCTTTTATGCTTATATTTTTAACAAAGCATGCCCATCTCTGATATAAACCAGGTTTGTATATTATTAAAATGTATCATGTTGTATATGAAGATAGTTTTAAATACAGTTTTAAATACATAGTTTTAAATACATGTACACGAAGGGAAATGTAAAACTATGATTACTTTAATACCTTTAGGCATAAAAAATCAAGTCATATTGCTTTTTTAATCATGTACTTTCATTTTGCACATAGCAAAACGCATTGCATATAGCTGAGATTGATTATAAAAGATGGATATAATTAAAATATAAATATTAAGATATAATTTAAAGACCAAAAAGATGAATCCTTGACAAAAAAGAAACATAAGGGAAAAACGAAAGTTAAGTAATATACTATTTTTTAATTATTTTCTCGTATTTAATATGAAACCTACCTAGATTCCAACATGATTCTGATCAAGAATACCAAATATGGAGTGCAATATGAAAAGAAAAGAGGGTCTTTACAGGGCTTCGATATGGCAAACTCATTTTTGAAAGAGACACGCAAAGTTTAAAAAGACTTTTCCTGCATAAGTTTACTATATGAAATCCTACTTAGATTCTTACAATTTTACAATGAAGTATGCTGGTATGACTTTTACCATATAAGAAAAATGAACTTAGAATAAAAATAAAAATTACTTAATTAAAATTATTAAAAATTTACTTTTGTTTGCACAATTTTTATTAGCTACATTTAAATTACTGTCAATGTCAAGATTCAAACGCAAAATGTCCCTTCGCTATCTCACATTTATAGGAAAAGATAGTGTAGGATCGCCAGTTGCTTGAAAATAACAAAGATAGAGAAAAAGGTAAAGTGAACGAAGCTAAAGATAGAAGCTAAGAAAGGAAAATAAGTGTGAGATGAAGCGAGCGATAGAGTTGGTCTTACAGATAACGCGAAATTGTCAAATTCTTTGATTTCTTCTTTGTTACTTGTAAAAAAAAGAGAAAAGAAACAACGTATTTAAACATTAAACGACTTCTTACCATCAAGAAAAGAGATTTAATTTAACAAATATTTCTCATTCGTTACATCAAAGTAAAAAATCTTATAATTATTTAATAATATCTAATATTGATTACGCAATATCGCGGATTGTTTTATAATTATCCGTTAATAGTTATTATTTTACAAATATGAACTATTAACCATAAAAATACTTCAATAACTAACGCAAAAGTTAATAAAAGCTTCAATGAAAATACTCGAAAATATTTCAATGTAAAGTCGTAAAAAAAAGAAAAATATTGAAAAACTTACGTAAACAAATAATAAATACAAAATAAATGCCAATAGCAATAACATTTTATTTGTTTATGGATATTGTTTTATACAAAAACCAAGACTTATTTGTTTCTGAAAAGAGACACGGTTGTCAATTGATCAGTGGGTCGAATCTACAGTCCTGAACAGTAACTAACTTTTTTCACAATATGTTCTATCGGAAAAAAAACCATTACATGTACAGGAATTTTACTATTCACTGAATTGGTTTCATTTAGTACAAATATAATTTTCACGATATATATTTTTTAATTATTAAACAATTTTCCTTTTAGCAGTTGTGGCAACTTTATATCTTACGGAAAAAAATCACATCGTACTTTTCAATACTCTATGAAGTTAGCTTTCGTACTAAAAGAAAATATCGTTTACCACGCGTAACCTGACGGCCATTAATGCTAACATGAACTCTTACAATTGAACATAATGATATTATAGAAACTCAGAGTTTACTTACTTTTATGTCTATCTTTACTTGCTCATGTCAATTATATTAGTAGAAAAAAATACAAATAGCGGGCTCTTTAAAAGTCCTACTATATTTCATTTCATATTTTGTTATTTTTTCATTTATTTTTTAATGAAATCAAAATCAAATTATATGTTCAAATACAACTCTTGAATTTTTTAGAATATTTAAAATTAAAATTCCGTACAACTTTTCTCTTAAATAGTATATTCAGTTTAACTTTTGTTAATTAAATATAATGCAATTACACATATAATTACACAAACTTATTTTATAAATATAAATTCATATTTTCAATATATAATTTAGTGTCTTAATTCATAATAAGTTATATTTATTTGTATAAGTGTATACACTTTGTAGCTTTTTTGTAGCTTCATATCAAGTGTTCTTTTTTTTCGTTTCGTTTCGTTCTATCGCTTTATCCAATTTATTGTTTATTATACATATTAAAATACCTGTCTACTTTAATATACTATTTTTTTGTTCTCTATGTATATCCATTCTGTTCATTTAATTTTTCTCTGTGAATGGAAACCCTATCAATTAAAAAAAAGGTTTTCTTCACACCTTTCAGGAAATATAATACAGCAATTTTCCGAGTCTATTTTTATGCTAATAATTTCTCGTATTAAAGTTGCTTTCGAAATAAATTAATGCAAAATGATACATTTAATTAAAATATAAATATTTATTAGATTTATGATTTATTGATTATCTCTATAATTTGATATAATACAATTTCGCAATCAATCTTTTAGAAGAAAGAAAATTATTATGATAAAACTGGTATTACATTAACGATAGATAAATGTACTATAAATAAAATTATCAAATCATGAGAAACTGTTTTTTAATATCTGTAAATTGGTAAAATAACCTTTTACAGTGATAAAATAAGTAGTAAAATTTAAGTAACGCGAACAGTTTTTATATCGTACAATGAAAAACTTATATATATTTTGAAGACAAATCAGTTTTTATAATACGACAATAAAAAATATTATTATTCAGTATATCATCATATATTATACAAATATTCTTTTGCAAACTTTCAACTAAAGTAGATCCGCTTTTGTGAAGTATTTTGTAGATATTTTTCACTTTATATTATTAGACTTGTTTTATAAATTTATAAAAATTATCTTCCCTCGTAAATGGCTTACATTATTTCAATATAGAAAAAAAACACGTAAAATATTAAAAATCCAGTCGGTATTTCCCAATTAATAAAAATAAATAAGTACATAAAATAAATTAAAATAATCTCCAGGGATTAAAATTTCATTAACGTTGAAACTTTTTACGATATTACGTATTTTAAAATTTATTTAAATTAAGATTGAATGTGTACCTAATACACTTTTTATTCTAAACGTAATTATTGAAACTATGTACAGGACATAGTTTTCATCTGTTAATTTTCTGCGGGAATCTTCATTGCATTAAGGTGTTCCGCGCTTCTTCGTGAAGTTTGTTAATAAATTTTCAATATTCATAGAATTCACTTTGTATTAATAAGGCACGAAATGTAATTTGGAGCGCAGCAGTGCTATTAAGTTTGTGTAATTTTAATTGAAATTTATGTATTTTTATTTTACAATTTTAATTTTAAGTTTCGGAAACACAGTCTTAGAGTTTTGTTCTTTCATTTTCATAAAGTTCTTCCTTTATAATAAAATGTATTTAATACAAATATATTACTTCTGTATTTTCAACGATAGAAGAAAATTTTTTGTATTGAACGTAATTCAATTATAGCGTCAGCAATTCTATTATAATTGAATTAATCATTCATTATATATTATTATTACATATATATTATTACATATGGTTCCACAATTATGGCTATATTAACGTAAACTGACGAGGTCAGCATCAACATAGATACGAAGAAATCAATTGCAAGGTATTATGGTTTTATGTTTAAATAATTTCTTTGGACAATAAATATAAAATGAATTTTGCAATTAAATTAGCAATCTAAGAAAAAGTGTTAAGTTAGAGAAATAAAAAATTACTTGTTTTGATTACAATTTTTTATTATTACAAGTATCATAATTAATTTAATTAAAGTTTGAAATTAGGATTATATTTTTATATAATTAAAGAAATGAAAAAAGGTAAGAGTTGTCATTGGATTAAACAAGGACTTTCAAATCAAATTTTGTAAATTTTATAGTTGTATCCATGTACAATCTGTAGTGTTTGACGTTCCTTCTGTCTCGTTTGCTTTATTATTCTTATAGCAGCGCAAAAATCTATAATTAACGATTGGGAATCTACTTTTGAAATTCCGATATAAAATACATTCTAATTTTGCATTTATTTACTAAAATTAAATTTGATTATTATATAATATAAATGTACTTAACAAACCATAAATTAACTGATAAGAACTGCTAAATGTAACATAATTTTCAAATTTTGTGTTTAATTGTATAAATTTGAAGTGCGATAATTATTATTAGCAGTGTAACAATCTTGTCACGGATAAAACTATTTGAAGTGAGAAAATTGAAATTACATTCAAAAGGACGTTGAAATTAGATTCTAAACTGTTATTCAAGAATTTTACAGAGTTTAATTTTTAATGATATTATTAAAATTATTTCCACTTAGCGCAACTTAATTACGTAACTTCATTCTGTAGAAATGTATGCTGTTAACAATGTCCAAAGGAATTTCTTATAATTAATTTTCATTGCAGACGTGAAAAATAATTTTAGAATACTGTTTCAGCGAAATCTATAATTCACACGCAATGATAGAAAAATTTGATGATCTCGTTATTATATTTAATATCAGATAAATATGTAATAGAATCATCTGAAAAGTATACAAAACTCGAAACAATTCAATAAAGTTACTGAAGGTAAATTCGTTTCATTATGACTTGAGTGTACTGTTACACATGCTAATTATTTTGACCATTTTACTTGAAGTACAATTAAATTAATTGTCAAAGTATACTCATGCTATTGCGTTAATTCATTATATTTTCGTATATCTATGGTTTTACAAATTACATTTTAGAAATTGATAATGTTAAATATGGAATTCCATATTCTCATGATGAAGGTAATGAAACAATCTTATTTTGAAAAAAAATATTTTGTTAAATATCTGCATTAAATTAATCTAACCCATCAAGATAGTCAAAAGCATATTCAAACAAAAACATTCCAAAACAAATTTTTGTCTATATTAAGGTTTTAACATTCCAAAATAAAATATAGAGAACAGAAAATATCCGTAGGATATTTCAAATTCACGGCAGTAAACATTTTCTTTCCTTGAGGGCATATCACGGTTGTTGACACGAAAAATTCCCATATCTTCAATATTCAATATTATTTGCTTTAAATCATCGCATAATCTTGTCGCAATTTTCACGTCGATAAGTAATTTCAATACGTCTGTGATTTATGAGATGATAAAATGAAAAGTTGTGCACGAATTATTATTTTTGAACAAAAATTATGACATCAAATATTAGATTACAGATGTTTCATATGTGCCTTGAGTGAAGATAAAGCAAAAGTAATTACTCTCACTGTTTGAGCATCTTGAAAAACAGAAAAAAAAATAATAAAAGATAATTTTCTTCACCCTTAAAATTGTTTATCGTAAAAAATGGTTAATTCGTATTCATGCGAAAGCTCGTAATAAAAATGATTCATATTAAGATATACATTATATGCATGGAGTTGAGTTTTCTCACATACATTAAAAGCATCTGTACAAGTTCAGAGACTGTTCATATAAAATTCGATGTAATATTTCTTCAAAGCTGCGTCAGATGTTTCTTTGTACTTTCGCAACAAGAACAAATTTCTGAAATATGACATTTCAAATATACAACAAGATTAAATAAAGAGTTTTTCTATTATAAACTAGTTGATTTTTTTATTTTCATGTTGTTTGACTGCAGAAAAGACTTTGCTTTTAAATATTTTAGTTTATCTTCTACTTAATGCATTTAACATTTTAAAGCATATTCAGCATTAGTTTTCATTTTGTATTATTTACGTAATGTATAAATGACTTATAGGGTGGTATAAAGCATTGCTTTTATTCTCAAGAATACACGATTTAGCAATGTAAATACAATTTAGTTAAATATTCATCTGAATGGAATATTCATCTATTGTATGGACACCGTTTACCGAAACCTCCGTAGAGTCTTCTCAAAGCATTTAAAATGAATTCTTTAGCTACTCTATTTTTTAACGTTGAAATTTGGTTCTTTGTGTTTGAACATAACTATTTTTTAAAGTGAATGGATCTTAAAGTATCTACTTTAAGCATACTTCGATTGAAAGAAGAAATAGTTAAAAATTAACTACCCGTATTGCTATAATTAATAATAATGATATTATTAATAACTTTTTGATATAAAAATGACCGGAAATGAGAGCAAATTAGCATTTCCTAATATGCATCTGAAATAATATTTAAAGTAGTATATTCTCATATTAAATACTGATTTTTTTCCATTTTATCTCGAAATTTCATTAATGAAGAAAAAGGTTTTCATGTGAGACGCGGATAACGGCGCAGCAAGACAGAAACGAAAACAATGTAAACGAAAAAGAGCTTAAGGAGACATACTGCAGAACTTTTCTAGAGTATCCTATATTCCGAGTGTTATTTGGTTATAAATTACAAGATTATCTTTGTAACGATACACATGTTAACATTTTAACCGGTCTAGAAAATAATACATATTAAAACCAAGACTTACTATTATTTACTTGTCAAGTCACTTTTCCATAAATTATATTTTGTATATTTTCCAACAAACTTTGTTCATTTTGATGACGTCTCATTAAGTGAAAATAATATTAACTCGTCAATTTACAACAGAACAAACTTCAGAGTAGAAAGTACTAAATTAATTCCAGCAAATTTATGTAATGTTAGTAATTAACCATTTTTCGTTACTTTTGGAAACTAAATTTCGTTTTGTCAAAGCTGAAATATGCTGAAACAATTGTCATCTATTATTAATACTTCCGAAAGTAAATTTCCTACTTATCTATCTATCATTAGCATTGCAATAAATCAGTGCCTGTAATCATCTGACAAAAAATATATTAAAAAGAGATTGTAACATTTAAGTGTAATGATCGATTGAATTTAATAAAAGACAACGTTCCATACGATTAATACTTGACAAATTTCAGTTAAAACGAGAAACATGATGCGTTAAAATCATTGCAAAATACCCCAGTTTACAATGTAAATTTCACGATTGTGTTGATGCAGTAAAATAATTATACCATAAAAGTTAGTTAAAGTAAAAAGCATGTAATATTTGTTAATAGAACGACAATGCGTTGTGAAAAAATGTAACATTCAAATAAATGTATTTGTGCATAGTTATATAATCTTCTAACGTGACCTTTTGCAATATTTTCGGCTTTTTCGGTTTTTGACGAAAAATGTCGCAAATTAAGATTGATGCGATAGACGTTGAATAAGACTTAACCTCGTTAAGTTAGATTCTTTGAAAGCTTTTGCTCTACCCGAGATAAAATAAACGTTATAGTCAAACCAAAATGCATTATTTTTTAGACATTGGTTAGTCCGATGCTGTATTGATCATCCTAAAAGATTTTAATGCAACGGTATAACAAAATTGTACTTTTATTTTCGCCAATCAAACAAAGACACGATTTAATGCATTTATTAATTTTATTCTTGAGATGATTTTGACTTTATATTAATATTTCCATGTAAAATGTATAGTAATTAAATATGAAAGATTTAAATTGTTTATTATTAGTTTTATACATTTGCATTTGTACTTTTAATTTTAAATGTTTATAAAATTAATTCTATAATAAAACAAATAAAACGTTTATTTTCATATTTTTTAATTAAAATATTTCGATCAACTTATCTTGTATTCATGATTTTTCGTGCATTAATATTAATAACACTTTTTTATGGCAAAATGTCATATAATATATATCACGATTCGTTCAACTGAACAGAAATGACGCTTAGTTATATATAAGTAAAAAGGAGATTTTCATGTTTAACTGATTATTATTATTGAAAAAATACTTTTTCTTAATTCACAGACAGAAATTACATGTAATTATATATTATATGATGTGGTATGTAACAATTAAAAATGTGTAATACAACTTTATATATTATAAATTGAACCTTTTTCATGTTTAAAGCAGTACTTTTATAAAATTTAACGCTAAATTTAATTCATGATCAATTTTTGCATATTTGATTGAATTAAACAAAATTTGCAAGTTAAATTCAATTTTAAATGGTTAACTAAAAATATTTCACTGTAGACAATCATTTTGTTGTAAATTGGTATTTATACAGAATTTATATTGCCAAATTCACGTAACGTTGTAATATAAATTATATTATATTATATATTAATTATATAATTAATAAATAAATTGAAATATAAGATTACGCATCTTTGAATTGTAATATTAACATTTCGAATAAAGTTATGATATAAATATATAATAGCCCCGAGTAAAATGACATAAATATGATTCAAAAATGAAGACAAATCTCTTATTTGGTGATGGTACATACATAATATACAACTTACAAACTACGTTTACGTATCGCACTGGAGTCTTTTAAGAGCACTCAAATGCACTTAAGACTCTGCCGTTTTGTTGCAGAGTTTATTCAATGACTTTATAGTTCACAAAACCTGGAAAACGAGTGAAAGTATTAATATGTACTTTTTAAACTCGTTATTTAAGGCAAACCATATAAATATGTATATCCGTTATTGTACAATATAATTATATACAATTTTAACATTTTATTCATTAATTAAAATAATATTCCTTTAATAGTATAACGATACTTGGGTATAACATGACAATATAAAATAACGATTTTTTATTCTTCTAACTTCTTTGACTTTACAATGTAATTACTATGTTAATTACATAATACCTTATACGAAAGTGCTAAAAGAGCTTGTATAAAATGTGTTAAGTAGAACGTATAAAATATCCTGTCCATATATGCAAATGTCGCGACAATGTGTTCAGGTTCTTATTAATTTTTAACGTCAAATTATCCGGTATACTCGAAGCAAAGGAGATACAAAATTACTTGCTTTTTTATAGTAAATAAATAAGTATATGTGTATAAGTTTTTACATTTCAAACAATACAAAATTTAACAATATACTTTGAACAAAAAACAAAATTGCATAGTTTATTAATATTAACATATCTTCTAATCCAAAAGTATATGAATATTTCTTTGAAGAAAGTTAAATTTAATTTTTCGACATTTGATTCCTTATATACAACTTTCATCTGTCCACTCTGTTCCATTATATCTCATATAGAATTCCAGTTGTAAATAATGCTATTACATTTGCCCTTTGATTTTCCATTTGAGATCATTTTCATGATTTCCGCATAGACATAACACATGATGAATCATGAAAATGCACATTCAGAATATTTTGAAATAGTAATATTTAATTTGTATGTTATGTTAATAATTATTAATAAATATAAATTTATCTTACGATTAATTTAAACTATCGCTAATGAGTTCTAGTGTGTACAGATAAATGTCAAATATACAGTATTCAATGTTCTATTTCAATATTATAAAAGTTTAAAATGCATTTTATTATTTTTTTTGTTCAACGTTATGTCAGACGACAAAAGATACACCTTCGAAGCTCCACATTTACTGTATGTATTTATATGGAAATTATTATTTTGTAAAGTTTATATTATAACATTAAATACAACTAATTATTTAAAGTGTTGTTTTCTTCAAGTCAGTCGCAATAAGCACTATTTATTTCCCTAAGGAAATGAAAAAAGATAATATTCTTTCACGTTGACATGACGTGGACCAGGTCAATAATCGAAGAAGATGCAACTCGGCGAACGGCATAAAGGAAGTTGCAAAGTTACTATACGATCAAAACACGTTGATAAAAGCACCAGATTCTGTTGAGAACGAATTGACAATGCTCCATAAAGGTTTTACAATTCACCCTATTGTTTTCGGTCCACCGTTATTATGTTTTTTGTTGCTTTCGTTATGTTTTCTTTTCCTTACATTTCATTAAATGATACAACGTCTTCTTGTTACGATACAAACAAATTCCAATTTGAAAGTAAACGTAAAGAAATATAATAAAAGAAACACAAACAAAAGATCGTCTTCATTTTTATGTTACTTAGTTTAGAATCAATTTTTTCTATTGTATTAAATTAAAAAGATGTGATAAGCTAATTATTCGCTTTCTTTTATTGTGAAATTATGTTAATTCGTGTTTTATTTTGTAAACTTGTATAAGAATAAAATTAGACGTTCGTTATCTTGATAATACACTTTTTTAAATATTTCTTTTCATTTTCCAACTGTGAAAAAGTATTAACGGAAATGCTCAACTCACGTTTCGTATGAATGTGAACGCAGTTGGGGGAAAAAAGGAGACGCAAATTGTCACTGGAATTTCCTTAGCTTTGAAATAGTAGAACCAAGCATCAAGTATGTGAATTGAAAATACCTGACAACGATAAGTTATACGAATTTCATGCAAATTTATTTTACTTTTCTCGAGAAAAATTTTTAAATTACAATTCATAATATACGGAAGAGTAATATAATAAAATATATCGAACGTGGTGTCAAATTTTATATTTAAAACTAGCGTTGCAAAATAATTTGTATGTGAGCATTAATAAATTATATTTTTATCTTATTCTCTGTAGATCATAGAATATGAGCTGGTAAAATAACTCGAAACACGCAACATTTTGGAATGTTTATTGTTATTATAATGCAAAAATTTATAATAACTTAAGTTTATTTGTGCATTCAAAACTCGCGTTATCTTGAATATTTATAGTAATGATATTTTCTATTCGAAAATCTAATTCGGAATTCACCGTGGTATGCAAAAGAGGCTGAATAATAAATCCACGGTGCAAAGTTGATACTTTTTAAAAACTTACATTGATTACAAAAAAAGAACTGAAAGATTTGTTATTCAATAAATTTTTTAATAAAGTAATACATATTCTATAAGATTTTGTTTGATAATTAAATATTTATAATAAAATTATAACACTTCTACGCAGTTTCTTTCAACACAATTGTATTGTTTAAAAATGCTGTGAAGCTCTGTTTTTAATGTTGTTGTCATATGAAAATAGCTATTTTTCATGCATTTGGACAAAATACATATATGGATACGCGTGTTGGCCAGAATGCCAAAAATTTTCTATGTAACATTTCTTCGGGTAAAAACATAACCGATTATTTTTTTTACAAAAATAATAAACGTTGTTTTCCTTTTTTCCACATATCATCTGGCTATTCATAATGTTTAATATAAGCTTGATAAAAGACACTGCTAGCTTGCCAATACATTTATTGCATTTCGACAATTTCAATAGCTCTTTCGAATCTTACGTTCTAAATATCTTTGCAGTTCATTTATAATTCATTAAATGTTCTTTCAAATTTATAGTCTTTATTACTGTACTTTTATTTTGCACATCCAATTTGAAATTTTAATTCTTCATTTTCCAGTGAGAAATATATAATAATGTTACTTTTAGCAATCTACTTTAAATTATATAAATGAGTTAGAAACTAATATTCTTAAGCAGTTAAAGCAGGTTATGATTTATAAATAATAAAATATAGAAATTACGTTGAATATTTTGCTATTATAAATCAATAAGAGGCAGAAGTTATTTATTTTTAATATTTTATAAGACAATAATAAACAAGTCATGTATCATTTAAAAAGCATTCCGCAATATCAGGTATCGAATACTGTCTATTATCGGTACATCATTAACGCAAATGATGGATTATGATTGCTCAATATTAGTTATTATCTTCTCACCAAATACCGTGAATTTGTGAAGTACAATGTTTTAATTTATCAATCATGTTATAATTGTGAAATAAAATCTGCTACACGAGCAAATCCAATCATTATTAATTTTATTTGAAAACGCTTTTAAAAAAGTATATTCTATACAAATTTTATGCTTCAACACCAATTGAAAATTATTGTAACTAAAAAATTCAAATATATCATTTTCACTAATGCAATTGCTAATAAAGAGTTCATAATTGATTATGAAGTCAATTAAGTGTAACAATTAATTTACACATTTCATTACTAACAGTAGAAAGTACTGAATGTGTGGTTCTATTATACCATTCATTCAAAACGCATAAATCAAAGTACAGCATGTAATTTGAAAATGCGAACATTAACATTACATTATTAGCATATTATAACAGAGCTTTTGTGTCACCAATGAAACTTTAAATATTTACAAAATCTCTAAAACATGAAAAAAATCTCAAAAAATAAAAATAAACGTTGTATTGATTTATTGATTTCTTCGTGCATATTGTTGTTTATTATTCAACATTTATTACGTATGTTGATTTATTTATTAACAACTAATGATTAAATTACAAATTAATGTATTTGCTAAATATGTATATTCACTAATCAACCTTTCATAAGTGCTTATTTATATGTATAAAATCATTTTACAAATTAATGTATTCAGTCATTAATATAAGTATTGCAAGTAATTTATAAAAAAACAGTTCGTGTGTATAGAAATAATAAAATTAAAAAGGCCAATTTATAAAGCAAGCGTATAATCATTTTCCTTTGATGAATTAATATTGTTAACCGTAGTTGACCTAATAGTAACAATAATAGCTATATCGTAGACTACGAGCCAATATCGCTAAAGATCTGAAACGTTTGTTTGGCTCCAGTGATATTCTGTGCATTTGACATCACTAACAAAATGTTGATATAAATAACTAACGTCTTAAATTTGAAAGTCTTACATTAAAAGCGAATTCTATAAAAAATTTGATTTATTGAATTTTTAAAACAAATAAAAAGAATTATTACCATTTATCTGGCAAAAATCAACTGAAAAAAGTACACTTTATGAACAATAATATTAACACAAATCTTTAAAGGAGTGTAAAATTTATAGTCCATAATCGTCATGAAAATAAAACATAAATAAAAAACATGTTATCGATTTCATATTTCAGGATTCGTTACGTCAGATATACTGGAATTAATGACATGAACATGTTTCAGGTTTTTTCCTGAAATAATTCGACTCTGTCGAATATCAAAGAAACGCTTCGATAGTTCTCCTGTACTAGTAGAGTAAGTTTTGCAATAGTCTGACAATTACGATACATCGAAAAAGATTGAAAAGTTTTAATTTATATGCCAATACAACATGATAAAATGTTGACTAAAACATATTTCACGCAAATAAACAAAACATTTATTCTAAATTTGGTCAACTAAACTAATACTAGTTATTCAAAGTGGTACTGATAATACATATAATAATACAAGCATCTAAGACAGTACTAAGAAAAAAGTATAAAAATGAATAGAGTTTTGTAGTTAGTGCGTTTTAAATTGAATTACGAACAATTTAGTACTTAGAAGCATAAAAAGAACGTATAAAAATGAATTTAGTTTCTTAACTCAGACAGAAAATATATAAATTCATGAATATATATCCCAGATTACCGCAATTACACATATATATAATAACAAAAAATGGTCTTTATGTTGAAATTTGAAGTATAATACTTCTCTATTTTGAAATAACACTTTGTAAAAATATGTAAAATATAGAATTATGTATCTTGGATCTATGTTTTCGCGTGAAAGATTTGTCGTTCTTAACATTAAGGCGTGGCTGAGGTGGATAAAAGATTCACTCTTACTACACTGAACTGAAACAATGTAAAGTTACACAATGTTTACATTACCTGGATTGTAAAAGTACACAACTTGTAGTGTACAAATACAATTACAGTATAAGACATGTAATTTCACACGTTTTGTTGGTTTTTTCACAAAATAATTGTAAAATTACGTATTTCAATACTTTATTTACGTAACTATTGTAAAATTACACAATAAATTCTGCTTAGTTACACGTCACTTGTAGTTTTCCACAAAAGTTTCATTTTTGCACCTAAGTGTAATTCGCGTTCATGCTCATTTTTTTGCCAACTTCACACTATAACCTAGTCTAACGTGACAATACGCGCAGGTTGTTGAATGATTTTGAGTATCGGCATTATTTTTATTTAAATTCTAGTAGCAAGAAACGGGAGATTATGCAAAAAGAGGTTAAATTAGTTCAATATTTTAATAAGTGGTGAAAAACTTTGCTAATTTGAATCATAGAAGTCATAATGTCATATAAATCATAAGATCATAAAGTAAAAATCGTATATTGAGTGAGGTAAATAACCTTAAAACAAATGAAAAAATGAATTGTAACATTTGCAAAATTGTA
>JABFPJ010000353.1:0-45000 GCA_022817425.1 Gryon sp. ZL-2020 | reverse complement strand
TAAGAAAGTCATAGGCATATGATAGCGGTAATCGGAGGGGTTAATAGGGCGGTCATGGGGAGCCCATAGAGAGTCCATAGAAGTATCTCGGGTGGAACTAAGGATTTAGTCAGGACTCACACATGGTCATAGGGAAGGGGTCACGGGATTTAGACCGGGCGAAGCCGGAGCTTCAGCTAGTTATATAATATAATTGTATAAGCGATACTTTTACTTTGAATTATTTTATTATGTAATATTATATTACTTATATATATATATATATATTATTAGAATGTGTAATTAAAAATGCGTAGAAGAAGAAAAAAATGTTTCAAATTATATGGAAAATATTTAAATACATAAGTATTCTACATTTTATTATTCTACGTCTAAGTTTTCATCAATCAAATCAACTTCAAACTACTAAGGAAATTTTAAACGCATTTAATCACACACGCAGTTAACGTTACAAAAACAATGGTTGGACTGCTGTATATTATATAACCAATATTTTTCAATGGAATATACAATCATTTGTGCAGGAAATTTAGGTTTTTTTTACATTATTAGATAGTCCAGGTAAATAGTCTTAAAAACATTACTTTAATCCTTGTCGTGTTAACATGGGTCACTTTTGTCCTCCCAGATTTTTTCTTTCGTTATAGCTTGTATAAACGAACACATAGCGTCATTTATTAGTGATGAAAAGAAACTTTAGAGTGAACACTAATCATGCGTCGAAATAGCAGATTTATTGATTGTGCAGACAGCTTAAGAAACAGCATTGAATTTTGCGCGGGACACTTTTTACCCGCGTTAACCTAACTCGTAACTTTTTCAAACTATTCAAATGTGATAATTTGTAACTAGAACTATACGAAAAATAGTTTTGAACTGTTGTTATCCGAAGTATTGTATCGCAGCAGTACTTCGCGTTTCGTGCGACTGGCCATCCAATTTGGGAGAGCAGTGCTCCCAAATTTAGAAGATTTTAACTTAACGTACAAAATTTATCACTTTCTTAAGTTAGAATCTCAAATTCGGGAGCGCTGCTCTCCCAAATTGGGTGGCCAGTCGCACGAAATATGAAGTAATGCTGCGATACAATACTTCGGACAACAACAGTCCAAAACTATTTTCCGTGTATGTTTCATTCTAAAATCATTTCATAAGTGTAACAAAACTAATTAACTTAATTTGTTTAACGAAACAATTTAGATGTTTATGTAACAAAAAATAAGCTTCCTTGGAATTAGTTTTACTCGAAAGATCACAAATAACTATGAATATCTCTACAGCTGACAAATTTTTGTAAAAACTCGAGTGACTTGTAAACGCTGATAACGAAGGTATTCAGATAAGAGATAACGTAAAAACCTCTTAAAAGTCCTTATAATATATCGAAGTTTAAAACGAAACGTATGATATACAACACGTCAGACGTGTGTTCGTTTATAGTTCTCCGTATTTTTCGTCAAATTTTGATGGAATAACTCGTTACGAGCGATTTTCAGTGGTTTTCTGAGATTTTTTTTCTACTTTTTTTAATGTCAGAAATGTGGCCTTATTATGAAAACGAGGATTGGAGTGTTTTACCTTCGGAATTCAACAGAAGGCAAGTATTTAAAGTCAAAATCTAAAGCAGACGTCAAAATCTCAAACTCATGGAGTTATCCGTGTTTATGCAAATATGTATGTTAAAAGTGCGATTTATCTTGTTGTGTGGCAAATAAATACGCGACAATAATACATATTTATGTATATAGGCATTAGAATATTGTTTGTTAAATGGATCATTATCATTTCAAATTGATATGCACATTGCAAAATAGTGATTCAGAGATATCCAGATAAAATCTAATAGATGCAAAAAGACGTTTCATAGATTTTTATACATTAAATAACAGATTTATTATTATATTAATTTGGTGTTTAATCTAATTTTCTTTTATTTTAAGAATCATTTTTTATACTAAATGTAATTTTTATGTTTTATTATTATATTTTTATTGAACAAATTATCGTTTTGATGATATAATTAAACATCTTTATCATAATTTAATCAAGCTTACCGTTGCGAAATAGAAAAAAAAATTTTATTTAGTTGATATAAAAGTAAACGTTTAAAGTTTAATTTTAATTCTATATATATATTCTAGGTGTACCAAATTTTTTACGAGAATTTTTACGTGTCATACATGAATATTAATGTCAGGTTTATACACACTTAGAAATTAAAATATTTTATTGTTAGATACTTGTATGACAACAAATAATTTATCGATTTCAAATATTTTATTTAAACTATAATAGATAGGAAACCACCGTAGTGGCTTTGAAATGTTATGCACTTTAAAATTCACGGATAAGAGTTTTGGGATCAAATTTAATATTATTATATTAATACATATATGAGTGGATTAACAGAAATGATTGAATATGAAACAAGCTGTTTTTTCGTTTAATTCCAAATTTCCAAGTTTTGTTTAATCTTCATTGCTAGTAACATTAATAATTTCATAACAGATTTTTCTCTTCAATAAAAATATAAAAATGTTATTATTATTCTGAATTTCATATTTTAAATTTGGAATATTTCATTGCATTATTTAGTTAATTTATCGCAAAATATTATTGTTTCTTTAATTACAGAAAGCAACCCAAAGCAATCAATTTCATTTATAATAATTACAATGATTCTTTTAAATACAACAAAATTGCAAAACTGCCCCAAATTCAAAAGACCCGCGCAAAACCAAAAATTGGCCCGTAGACTACTTGAATCAAACCCACATCTCCCTGCTTATAATCATTCCTCAAACTATCAAAATCTTATTATTCTTTTTCTCATCGAAAATTATTAGCGAAATTTTGACCATTCTTCGATCATCAATATGACATATTCTAAGCAATTATCCGCGTGCTAATGTGCGCGCGCGGCCATTTTGGTTGACATCGGCGGTGTTGTGTGTGGCAAAGGCTCTCTCTCCGAGAGAGAAAAGCAGTGTTGTCGTTTTGTCCGTAGTGACCGTAGGAAGTGAGGCACGGAATTGGTGCGTGAGCTCGTCGCTCTCTACCTCGGAGGCATGCGTTGACAATTACGTGCTGACAGCAGCGACCGACCGCGAAGCTCCCCCCGAGCGACATCATCTTCAACATAGCAAAAATTTGTATTAGGGACAAATAAAAAACGATAGAAAAAGGAAAAACCAGCAGACAAAAAAACGCCGCGCCGCCGCCACATTTCGTTCTTCTTCGTTGTCCGGATCTTTTTTTTTTTTTTTTTTCTTTTTTTTTAGTTCCCTTTCTGTTTTGTCACACGCAACCAATCAAGGTGGGTGACACACCAAGTTAAAAGTATTGTTGGTTAGACGAATGAACGGCAAATTGTGCGATTTGCTCGGTTAATTCAGGTTTATGTAACATTTGTGGGTTGTGAGGCGAACGACGAGTCAGCGCCTGACAGATGGTGACGGAGATAAGAACATTTTCACGGGTACGTTGGCGTCCGACATCCAACGACACTCGCAGTCCTGTCATAATGACTGTTTTGCTGTATTTGTACTATCAAATCAATTGATGACTCAATGCAATGACGATCTTTGAGTTTGACATGATTTTGAGTTTTAACGTTTAATTTAAAGAGCTTATCAAGATGTAATCATTATTATTCATATTATTATTATTTTTTTAAAGAAATAATGTCGTGCTGGATATACGTGTTTAAGGTTCGGTGAAATGTTGACAAGATTTGTTGCAAGTTTCTTTTTTATTTTAATTAACGTGTTTTTATATTGAAGGTTTAAGTTTAAACTCGGAAGATTAAGTCAATGAAATGAGTATAGTCAATTGTTGTGGATATACGTGTAGTATAACATATAATATATATCTTGAATTTGATGTACATTCATTGCATTATTATTTATTTTTATAAAAATTGAGATGTTTCTTATTATTGCACAAGTGATATTCAGTCACCATGTTCAATTTATAAGTGAATTTCATCTTATAGCGATATTAACATTTGTAGAAAAAGTAATATTCAAAATTACATTTAAAATTTTAAATTTATTAAAAAATGAGCACATATTCACGTTGACAGATGTTCCGTGCAACATTTAAATATAATATCACGTACAGCATATGCATTATTATCATGATTTATTAACATATTAAAAATCATCATCAAATTTGGTATATAAAACGGTACCTACATTGTATATTTGCATTAAATATTATATTTAAAAAGATTATCATAAATATTTTTTACATTTTTATCAAATATTGTGCGGAAATAAACTTTTATGAATATTGCAAATGAAAAGTCATATGACATATTGAATACGTAAAATAATCATAAAAATGTCGTAAATGTTGAACATAAAGATCATCCTAAAGAAGTTCAATGACTATATTTGATACATAAAATGAAATTAATCAAGTCGGTCTGATTTAATTTGCAAGGGTAATTATGTGAAGTTAATTTGATTATCGTTATCGTAAGTTCGCCAAACCAGAAACTTTACATTCAACTTTACTTGCAGTAATTTAGAGTGATTTAATGAAAGACTTTTACAAAATTATACATTGATTTGCATGTAATTATTCGTTATTAAATTTTGCATTTTTAACTATCAGTTTTAATGTTAAAAGTTAAGCGTGATTGATAAGAAAAAAAAAATGGTCAAAGAAACAATAAAAATTGTCAATTTAAACTTAATTCAAACATCAATATTTAAATGTAAAATAGTGAAATAAATGTGAAATGAATCATCGATCCACTGAGAGGAAGAAATTGATTTGAAAGAAAATATGTTAATGTTGTAACCAAGGTGTTTGAATTATGAAACATGAATGGAAGGCTAGTCAAAGTGGAACCTACTTAAACCATGACCGAATAAAGAGAAATCATCTATATACGGCAAACGTAACAGTTATCGGTCATAAAATAGTTTGGCTCTTACTGTTAAAATAAATATATATATTAATAATTATAAAACATTCAACTTATGAATTTAAAATACAACTCGATTAATGCATCGTTTAATTTCTTATTAATAACATTTACTCTTATACTGTATCTTGTTTAGTGCTTAAATTAATAATAATAAATTCGACCCAGTAAAACTGGTTCACTGAAATACAATCGATATAAAAATAATAGAATTTTTCATTAAAGTAAATCAATTATTTAAATTTTTTATTTTATATAATTATTAACTTAACAATAACTTGAATTTTATTACTTTCGTAAAACCTTTATACTTACAAATGAAATACATTTGGCATTTCGACGTTAAAATTCACAGTTACGTTTTAGTTTTCAAGAGTATTATTATTTTCATTGACGTTATATAATGCAATAATAATCGACTTCTGTACAGTTCCTACTAGAAATCCTGTTTTGTTTATTTTATTGCACTTTTTATACAGCTTCAACTTGACACTTAATTTCATTTGAACTTTTAACATGGAAAAGCACTTTTTCTTCTTATTCAATTATTTAACCAATCATTTTTTCTGGTTATTTTTTCCCTACAATTTTGCAAATCAATTTGTCACAGCCGAGAATCAACAAGTGGAACAATAACATACAAAACTATTTATAGTTCAACATTTTTTACTCGACAACTTTGAAAGTGAAACTCGTAGACACTCAGTCTACTGCAGATGAACACTCGTACTGTGCAATTTTTAAGTTCAATACTTGCTAACAGAAATTTATAATATTATTTTTTTTTCTTAATATTATATTTTATTAGAAATCATATATAATGTTATATATTATACTACTACACTTATTATATTCAGCCCAAATAAATATATAAAATATATTTTTGAAATAAGATATATTTTTTGATATAAATAGTTTATGTCGTAGACTCGTCATTCGTTCTTGTAACCATATCTATAACAAATTGCATTATTAATACAAGAACCATTGAATTGGAGGAGTGATTTGACTTTGCTTTTGCGCTATGTCTAACAGGACAAGACCAGTTGATTGGAGTAACACGTCGAGTTCTCCAAACACGTGCACTGTTGCATTAGTCGTAGGGGCAAGGAGCGTCCGTGTCTACCTATATCACAAACTGTGAAACTGAGAAACAATGAATGCCTCAGAACATGGGTAATAATAAGCTATTTGAACTCTTAACAAAGCGTCCTAGCCACACCAATAGCGATAGCTCCAGTTTGCAACAATGTTCGTCCGTTCGATTGTCACTTTGTTACATTCAAATTAGTTATACCTAGTAATAATGAACGGATGAATAGTTTTTATGCTCTTGCTCTTTCATTTAATTGTTGCATATAAAAATCAATTTTATTGAACAATCAAAAAAAAAAAAAAAAAAAATGATTGATATAACTGTATTGTCCTTTATTTCTCATCATCTTGATCTGATTTCTTTTTGATATAGTAGAGATTAAAAATTTGGTACACCTTAGAAATTAATGCTAACTAAATATCTGAAAACTGAAAGTAGTAAACCAGTAATTTAATATTGAAATTTGATTAACCCAAAGCATGTTGTGGCATTATTTTACAGGTTTAACCCAGCCTTTAACATGGCCTCCATAAAACAGGCTTTCAATGAGGCGGTGGAAAGAGGTTGGTATCATCTAAACAAACGAGCCAATTGTTCATCTTATCATCCTAAGTGTGTAGACTGATCGAGCACCATCTACAAGCAACGATTCAAATCAATTGTCATTGAGATCGAACGTTGCAATCAATTTGTTGCGCGCTCTCAATGAAGACCGTAATTAACTTGTAAAATGACATTGCAAAGACTTAATCATTGGCATCAACTTTCGTCTAGTGTATTGTTTGCCAACTTTGCTCGATCTTTCTCTCTTTTGAAATTTATATTGGAATCTCTTTTTCTCTTTCTGTCTTGCACCCTTTAACACTTCGTTATTCATCTAACACGGTAGATTTATAACATCACGTTAATTTCAAAGTTTCAACAGTAAGGATGCCGGCGCCGACCCGTCTTCGGGATCTCATTCGTCAAATTCGGGCCGCTCGCACCGCTGCCGAAGAGCGTACCGTTGTCAACAAAGAGTGCGCTTATATTCGCTCAACATTCAGAGAAGAAGACAGCGTTTGGAGGTGTCGTAATATAGCTAAATTGCTATACATACACATGCTTGGGTTGGTATATTTTATATTCATACAAAATATCGTATTTATTTTAATCTAGGGGGATTTTAATCCTCTTATTCAGCATTAATATTATATTACATGGAAATATTACTTTGGAAATAATAGGATTTGTCTTCTAATTAGTGAAATAAAAGTCGTCTTAATAAAGAATACGATTATTTAAAATTATACATGAATATATAAGGTTTATTAACATATACATTGATAGATAGAACAAATAAAAGTATTATATAAATACTTTTTTAAATAGGATTGATGTAATTCAAATCAATTGATTGCAATTTATTAATGACTTACATCACGATTAAATCTCAAGATTTCCTCGACTTTTATTTATATTTTTCTTATTCATTAATCGGTGTTATTTTTACAGTATTATCAGTAGATTATTGTATACTATTCAATTATTACTTTTAAAATTACGTTTATTAATATAAAACATCATCGTAAATTAAGAAAATAAATAATAAACTTAAATGTGTTTTAAATTTGTTTGTTTGATTTATTGTTTATTTATAATGTACATAAAAAGTAAAGAGACAAATGTAAATGTACACGTAAAATATGCACAATGTGAAAAAACTTGTTATATATCTTTCATTTAAGTTATAACAAATAATAAATAAAACATATAATCATAACAAAATATTATAACGAACTATAAAGTCATATAAAGAAATAATAAAAAAGTAAATTTAAATATCGTCTGAAAGATATCAAAAAGTTTTTTAAAAAGTGAGAAAATTGTGCAAATTGTGTATACAAAAGCCTGCATGACAAATGAAAAATGCAAAAAAAGTTGGCGTTGATCTGTAGATGAAATTCGTCATAAAAATAGCTCGTCTCTAACTTGAGTTTACCTTCAGTTGCGTGAATCAATACATCGCATAAATAATTCTTTTTATACTGACACTCGTTTTTTTTTTCTTGTCTACAGTTACCCAGCGCACTTTGGCCAATTGGAATGTCTGAAGTTAATCGCATCACCGAGATTTACGGACAAACGTATAGGATACTTAGGCGCAATGTTGTTACTTGACGAACGACAAGACGTTCATCTTCTAATTACAAACTGCTTGAAAAAGTAGGTTCTATTTAAAAGTTAATGATCCAAATTAGTGTTTTTCAGCTAAAGAAAAGACGTCTCGCGACTAAACAGACGTAGTAATGGAGATATGGTTTTCTTGTCTGTTTAATGCTTACGTTTTGGAATTTCATTTCATGGCGAGAATAGTGATATTTTATTGTACCACGTTGTTCAATTTTTGCCACACTCACCTTCTGATAAAGAACTCAGAGAGTACAAATTTACTTTTTTTAACTATTCTTTGTTTCTGTTACTTTTTCTTTCTTTAATTTTTATTATTTGTTTCATTTAAACTATTTTTTTAATTCTTATTTCAATAATGTTAAAACCGTTTTATATTTCTTGATAAAGTTTTTTATGTTGAGAGATAATTTCTAAGAGAAACAACTCTTTTTTTAAAATAATATTTGTTTTTGCTTTTCATTCAAATTAAATTTAAACATGTCGAATGAATCATAGGCATACATATTTTGTATTGTATAATAGTATGATAAATGTTTCTTTAAATTTACGTAAGGAAATAAATTGCTAAGATTGAAGAAAAATGATATAAAACATATATATATATTAGAGTGTTAACATTTCGCCATATTGTGTTAAAAAATTGATAAAGATTATCTGAATTATATAAAATTAATTTTTTAATTTTAATTATTATATTAAATGATTTCGTTTTTTTATCTTTCTTTATTTTGAATTAGTTTTTTTGTCTTCACCAATGCAAAATTATAGCATTTTTTATTTTGCACACAATCAAACACATAATGCTGAATTAATTTCTGCGTAATTATGCAATATAGTATAATATGATTTGTAGACAAATGAAAAATTTTTTAATTAAAAAATGAAAAAAATATTTACTATTTGTGTTTAATTTCAACTTGTATTATCTATATTGCATTGTAGTTTAAATTCAATCACAGTCTGATATGAATCAATTATACAAAAACCAATTAGATTGTTTGTTCATATTTACAAGGCACAAAAAAATGCATAAATCAATAATAAAATTAATTGATTTTATTTTGCAGTGATTTAAATAGTTCAACACAATTCGTCGTTGGTCTTGCACTTTGCACTTTGGGTGCGATCGCTTCACCAGAAATGGCCCGTGATTTGGCATCGGAGGTCGAAAGACTCATGAAATCACCGAACGCGTACATCCGGAAAAAAGCTGCCCTCTGCGCGTTTCGTATTATCAGACGTGTTCCTGAATTGATGGAAATGTTTTTGCCAGCCACCCGCAGTCTTTTAACGGAAAAGAATCATGGCGTTCTTATAACCGGAGTTACTTTAATCACAGAAATGTGTGAAAATAGTATCGACACGTTGATACACTTTAAAAAGGTAAATATGCAACTTCACTTTTACATAACAGCGAGAAAAATAATTCAAAGCATTCGTTGAATTATTTTTTTCTTTAATTAATTTTTCTTTTATAATGCTACTTTTTACTTAAATAAGAAACAAAATCAAATCTGTTATAGTTATAGCAGTAACATTTCTGCTTCCAAAATATGTTAATTTCTAAATACTCTTTCTTTCTTCTTTTTTTTTTTTTTACTTTTTATTGTCAGACATGCTTATTGAAACATGATTTTGTGTTATCTAGGAATGCGGCCATCGAGAGGTAATATTAAAATCTATCGTCGTATAATTTTTCTGCATGAAAAAAGTCGTATCTGGCAGAAGTGATACCTGCTGCTTTATCTTTCTTATACTTTTGTATATATAATTGAGGTGTTTCTAGGCGTGCAGTTTAACAATTGACCATTTTACGATAATGGGTGTAGACGTTTAATTTGACATTCAATATTACAGATATTATAAAGGATATACTGGATGTTCGTCTAATAATTGATGGCAAGATATGCCGTTGATTGCGGAATTAATTACTTAGAAAATTCGTATAGCACATTCACAATATTATATTAGTTCAGAAATAGTAGATGTTAGATTAGTTATTATTCAAAATGAACTCAATAATTTTGAAAATAATTAATTTAGTCACTTACTGATATTCATTCAAGTTATTAGTATACCTAATGTTATAATGAAAAAAATTATAAATAATTGATTGCAAATTTTGAAACAAAAAGAAAAAATATTGATTGGTTAATATGAAAGGAAGAAAATGCTTCATTTTTATTACTTATAGCTTATTGCTTTAATAAGAAGATAATATTTTACTACTCATTTTACTTGAAGAAGTACATAAGATTGGCTTGTTGTTTATACTTCGACAGTGTTTGAATTTTGAATGTCGTACAATTTTATTATATTTTTTCTTACAGATTAAATTTATAATATACAGTCTGTCGGAAGCATGCAGTTTATTCGACATATTTATATTCTTTCCAATGTTATTCGTCAATTCAGTAGACAGATATTGTTCCATTATTATTTTATTTTAGATAATTATTTCGATTTTTCTCTTTGATATTTAAATTTACAGTTCAGTTCTGTGCAATAGAAATTTTATTATGATGTTTGGATTTTCTTTTAATATTAAATTTACATTTCTGATGTGTTTGATATTTTTTATCAAAAATGTCTTTCAATATTTATTTTGTGTATTTCTTCTCTTAAATCATCTTCAAATCAGTTCAGTTTACCTTTTCAAAGAAATTTCAGCCAAAAAATACAAATGTTGTATATTTTTGCTGTGAATAAATAATAAATATTTTCATATGACAATATAGGGTACGATACATCGTTCAATGTCGCTTAATAAACTTATCTGTTGGACCAAATTATTTGTCTGTGTCAGCGTATTTACAACTCTTCATTATTGCACTTATTCGTTTTGCACTGAATTAAAAATATATTTATATATATATATACATAAATATATATCAAAGTACTCATTTCTTCAAATAATCAAAAACTTTCGGGAATAACAGAAACTGTGAATAAAAATAACAATTTCGTATAATTAAATTTTTTCAGATTGTGCCAAATTTGGTGAGAATTTTGAAAAACTTGATCCTCGCGGGTTACTCGCCCGAGCACGATGTATCTGGCGTCTCCGATCCATTCTTGCAAGTCAAAATTTTACGTCTGTTGCGGATCTTAGGACGCAATGATGTTGACACTTCCGAAGCGATGAACGATATTCTTGCGCAAGTTGCCACGAACACAGAAACCAGCAAAAACGTCGGAAACACGATTTTGTATGAAACTGTATTATCAATTATGGACATCAAATCGGAAAGCGGACTGCGAGTTCTTGCGATCAATATTTTGGGCCGATTTTTGTTGAACAACGACAAGAATATTCGTTATGTTGCATTGAATACACTATTGAAAACTGTCTACGTTGATACAAGTGCCGTTCAAAGACATCGATCGACAATTTTGGTAATATTAAAAATTAAAATGTATATTATTTATATCAAAGTTAAAGAATAATTTTATTTTCTTTCGAATGCAATTTCGTTGTGGAAAACATTTTGGGGTATTTAAAGTGAAACATTGATATTTCAGGAGTGTTTAAAAGATCCGGACGTAACGATACGTCGTCGTGCAATGGAGCTGAGTTTTGCGCTCGTCAATTCAAACAACATTCGAAATATGATGAAAGAGTTGCTTCTCTTTTTGGAACGCGCTGATCCGGAATTCAAAGCTCAATGTAGCAGCAATATCGTCATGTCGGCCGAACGTTTTGCTCCAAATAAACGTTGGCATTTGGAAACATTATTCAAAGTTCTCGTCGCTGTTAGTATTTGTTTTATCTGTACTATTTTTCTTTCTCATTTATTATTTCTTTAATATCATATATTAATCTAGAAGAATATAATGATGATAATGACAAGATTTACATACATTTTTGCAGGCGGGTAATTATGTAAGAGATGACGTGGTAGCTTGTACAATACAATTAATATCGGAGACACCCGACCAGCAAGCTTATGCTGTGACTGCGCTGTGGAGTGCTCTCGACAAAGATACTGCGGATAAACAACCTCTTGCTCAAGTAGCGACTTGGTGTATTGGAGAATATGGTGATCTTTTGCTTTATGCATCGGATGAAATTCGTCATCCAGAAGACGCGGCAGATCCTCCACTTAATGTAATGAAAATTAATTTAGAAAGTACTTCAATTAAAGATGTTAAATGACACGAAATTTAATTCTTCAATGAATTGTTTCTAGTTAACGGAAGAAGAAGTCATTGACGTTTATCAGAGACTGTTATGGAGTCCTCAAAACACTGTCATCACAAAACAGTATACACTATTATCACTTATGAAGCTTAGTTCAAGATTTCAAAAAGCCACTGAGTAAGTTAATCGTAGCTTGAACAGCAAGAAAATAATATCACTGTAGAAAATTATCGAAAATTATATAAACTATACATTATTTACACTTTTGGAAATTATCTATAAAATGAAGTCTAACATGAAAAATATTAATTACCTCAATTTAATTTAATTTAATTTAATATATACATCTGTGCATTCCGATAATAACCTGGCAACTATATATATACTTTCTATATTATTTATTCCTGTACACTTACCTGGTTATTATTGGAAACCACTGATCTAATGTGTTATATTTAATTGTTGCAATTGTATAAATTTGTTGTGATTTTCAAATCATTACAGCTTAGTAGTCTCGCACGAATTGTCTGTATTGTTAAATGTTTTTCGTAACATACTGAGTAAAATGTTGCAGTACTCCACCTCCATTTTACAGAAAAATACGGCAAATCATTGACACGTTTGGCAGCAACCTCAACATTGAACTGCAACAGCGTGGTATTGAATTTTCTCAACTGTTTCGAAAATATGACAACTTAAGGCCGTCGCTTCTCGAAAGAATGCCGCCGATGGAAACTGCCCGACCACAAGCTAATGGCATCATTGGAATGGTCAACGGAGACACGGAACCGGAAGAGGAAAAGGTCTCTAATGTGGAACCCAGTCCTGCTCCTTCTGATTCGGTAAATATTCTCTTTATTTTTCTATATATATGTGTGTGTCATTTGTATAAAATTGATTTTAATATGCCATTTAATTTTGATCTGAATAGAGTGCGCTTTTGGATCTTCTCGGATCGCCATACATGAGTCCTCCAGTAGCGTCTGAACCAAGCTCATTTATGAATAAACCAACGTCAAATGTAAGCAATAATGATTTGTTGGATCTGCTCGGTGGATTGGATTTAAGCACTCCAACAGCCACTGCGCCTCCTTCTGTACCAACGCAAAACTTATCACAATCGCAAAACGAAATCTTCGCTACAAGTACACCTAATTTCATGATGGATGGACTGCTCAATTCTGCACCTGTTCAGAATAGTTTGTGTCTTATTTGCATATTTATTTATTCCCATTTATTTCATTTAAATTTACATATTACAATGATTTTTTTAATATTTCTACAGCAGTGGAAACTCCAAGTTTAGTAGCGTTCGATAAAGCGGGACTCAGAATTACATTCAGGGTAGAAAGGCAATCGGACAATCCTGAAATTTTAATCATCAATATGACTGCACAAAATTCTGGCCCCGCTCCACTTACGGACTTCTTATTTCAAGCTGCAGTTCCTAGGGTATTTTGTTTATAAGTTTATTTAATAATTAATAAATTTGTATAAATGTAGCATAAAGTCATGTAATATACATATACATTATTTTTACAGACATTCCAATTACAAATGTTATCTCCTTCTGGAACAACAATTCCTCCTTTGGATGGAATTGTTACTCAAGTTATGAAAATATCCAATATTACCAGGGTATGTATATTTATACAACATATTACTATGCTGAAATTAATTTAAAAAGTTATTCATATTTCAATATTAAAAAAGATATTAATATAAATTGTTTCTTTTTCAAGGCTTCATTAAGAATGCGTCTTCGCATATCGTATACGGGTACAAGTGGACCAGTTTTGGAGCAAACGGAAGTAAACAACATACCAATACCTCCAGTGCAGTGACGGCACATACTGCAAAAGCAACAGATTGTACATACAAATCGCCTAATGATCATAAGCGAGTCTCTTGAATAGACTGAAAGTCATTTTGCTCCTTCGAAAAACAAAACAAAAATAAAAAAAAGAAATCGCAAAATCGTTGTCGGCAAATTGGTACGTTGCCAAAAATTGAATTAATACGTGCCGCCATTTATCGGAACGCATGTCGTTTTTTCATATATACGCATTTTGTTTTTTATTTTTTTGTTTTATATTTAAATGGAATGAAAAGAAACTTGCGTACATTGAAAAATCGATGCTATCTCTCCTCCCATGCCCTTCTTCTTTCATCAATTTTACTATCAAAATTCGAAGATTAACAGCAATTCGTTAACAATTTTCAGGCGAATTTTAATATGTAAATAATGCCTTTTTATACTCGGGCGCTTTTCAATTATTTCTTTCGATGCATTAAATTTGATAATAACACTTTTCTTATCAGTATTTTTCTTTAATTTTGACAATTTTTTATAGAGAAAAATGGCGAATTTAAATACGCTTTTTTAATCGGTTGTTTATATTTGAATATGTGAATGTTATTATATATTTTTTGATTTCATTTGAAATATTATGTTTTTCAATTTACATTATGTACAAAATAATTTAACTTAATGAAAAGAAATTGACATATTTTGCCCCCTATCATCAAATAGCGCAACATTAAAATTATTCTTCTTAAAAAAATTGGATCATCAAACTGTTTATGTTTACCGTTTGTAACTAAACAAACATTTTTTGATTTTTAGTTTACTTCATTGATTTAAAAAATAGTATTAATTATGAGATAACAGTGATTTTCATTATTCAATTTACGAATATATTTACACAATGTTTTCTTTGTAATACTTTTTCAAAACATTCTTACATTTTATGTGTAATTTATTACAAACTCAAAAATCTTAAAAATATAAACATATTTTATGAAATAATCGTTCTTTACTTTATTTACAACTAACATATGTTACGCCTTTCTGTAACTGTGATATTTTACTATTTTAACTGTGCAATAAAGATTTTTTTCACTAATTATTAATTTTAGTATTGTTTATTTTAATCTTTTAGTTACTTATAATTTTTTTAGTAAAAAGAAACTGCGACTATTTAACTAAATAATACATACTATTATTGAAATATTCAGTTGATTATTTTATTTAGAAAGAATATTAAAATCTAAATTTAATACAATACTATTGTATTTTTAAATCCATAATATATATATACGAAGTTAATAGTTAATTGATGAAGGAATAAGTATTGAATAGGATTCTTTAAAAAGTTAAAATGGATCAGATCGAGCCCCGAAGGCGCGAGTCATTTCATCTAGTATATATATATAAATATAAAAAAAGAAATAACAAAAAATTCGTATTACGTTTGATGTATATATAAAGCATCTCATATAAATTTCGCATTTCCTGTTTTTAAGCAACATGAAACATTGTAATATACTAAATATGATATGCTTTATATTTGAAATGAATACATAAAAAAGCAAAATGTTGCAAGTCTCTTGGTAATGGACAGTCTTTATATAAATATATATATATATAATTGAGCATCGCTACGAGTTGCGTTACGATGTCGAAGAGCCGAATGCTTTTGTCATTAATACTTATTGTTGTTACATTGCATACTGTGTATGTATATTAAGATTAGACACAGTTTCCATCATTCTTTGTGATTTGGATACTGCGGTATATCTCTGAGATTGCTTGAATTGAATATCAAAATGATCTTGATTATAAAAGCAATTCATTATAATTTTAACTTTTTAATTCAATATTAAATTCAAATATTTTTTAATCTTATTTATAAAGATTTTATTGTTTTAGAATAAAATGAAAAATGCATAATAAAATAAATTAATAATAAAGTTATAAAAATAATTGTGACATGTCAATCAAGTTCTACATTTTTGACACAAACATATATATATATTCACATATTAACATACAGTTACACATATATATTGTCATAACTTTTAATAATATTTTATGAATTGATCAAAAATATTAGTTATTTATGTCTTAACATTTTAGTCTTTCAGTGAATTGATCATAATAATCTAAGATCATTTTCTTGAACTGAATCACATAATTTTGATTCGACTTTTTTAACTGAATAATTTGTATTGTATATTATGCATTTTAGCTCCGTCCTTCGCGTAATTTGTAATTGTCGACTGTTTTGGAAGGGCTTATGAATATGTGTCGAAATGCAAAATTATTTTCTTCTAAACTATAAAAGAAACGGAGAAAATAAAAAAGCGACAAAAAAATAATGAAAAAATAAGAGAGGAAAAGTGGGTTGATTTTGAAGGAAATAATGCTGTATATTTAGAGCGTCGAGTGTCTCGTCAAATTGAGTGGCCTTGTTCTCAAAGTCAGTGACGAAGCATCGGCTTTTCGGGAAATACGAGCTCCGCTCACATGTTCTGAGCATGGTATTATCATACACATTACTGTTTATACATTTTAGTTAATAAACGACGATTCTTTTGATAATTAATACAAACAAATATATTATATTCGTTGTATAACAAAAAAAACTTGCATTCTTTCAGAATGGTTTTGATAAAATAAGTATCATTTTTATAACATATTTTGAACAATTACTTGAATTCATAACAAAAGAAAAGAAAGCTTTAAATATTTCAATACAAGTGAAAAAGAAAAAATTTTATTGATTAAAATTGGTCAACTGTAGAGTGTGTATGTAATTAAATTTACTGACATAGTATGTATGAAATTTATCAAGAAAAATGAAAATGACAAATGCTGTACATACTTTTTAGCGAATAACGTGTGAAAATAAATTGTATTTTTATTCCAAAGTTCATTGAGTTTGATTTCCAATTATACCCCAAAAATGTCACCTTAAATTCTAAATCAAAAAAGCAACACTTTATTATATTTCTTTAATGTCTTTATTATATTTATTATAATAAAGATTTTGAATAAATAACAAAAATATTGTTGTAATTACATTACTAATTATCTTGAAACATATAAAAAATATGTTGCAATAATACACTTTGTCTTCACTTAACAACAAAAATATGTACATATAAATTATTCGTAATTTACCATAAAAATAATTATACGTACACTATTTAAAATGCTTCATAAAGAGTATTTTATTTTTCCCCATTTTAAATAACTTTATAACAGTGAATTTGTAGAAAATATTATTACACATGTTTTAATTTATGATCGCAAGCAAATCATAAACAAATATACTTGATAATGTGATTTACAACATTCAATAACAACAGTAAATTATTTTTTCTTAAACAATACCATAATTTCTGTATGTGTCATTGAAACACTAATTAAATTCATTAATACATAAATACAAACATAACGAAATTGATTTTTTATTATATTTTCGACGTGACGATTATTTATATATACAATACATATATAGACTTAAATACTCTAAATAACTTGTGCGGTTTTTCTTATTCCATGCTAAAATCATCGACTAACATACTGAATTGCAATTATTTACACCTTTCGAAAAGTTAGAAAACACAACACAATTTTCATCACATTCATATTTTTGGTACAAAAGTGGCAGCTTGTAAACGACTTAACAATTATTATAAAACCAATCTTCCACACTTAATTTTATTCCATGATTTATGCGATTTTGTTTAATAAGGTGATAATTATAATAATTAATAATATTACTCTACTTTTTTAATATTATTCACATTATGATTTGGATAAAGATTGTTATATTAAAGACAATAAAATTTCCGATGACGTTTCATTCTAAATTGAGAAATGTTTTTCGAATGATAATATTCAGTCAGAGCGATTCAGTAATTTCTGCACATTTATGAAAAGCGTTATTCCACGTTATTTACATGCTTATAACTAACAATTATAACGAATACACAGACAATTTGAAATACATTTTGTTCTGTTCCTTAATCGACTATCTAACAAATAATATTCGTTGATTTTCAGACTTGACTTTTTTTTACAAAACCTTTTTTACAAGAAAAATTATAAAAAAGTTATCAATTATTTCGTTCTTTCTTAAAATATATAATAAAATCATTGTCATGTGTGATACAAGAATTCCTTTTCCTTTAATTTCAAGACTAAAAAAATGACTTAAATTGTTTCTAACAAAGTGTACAAGAGTAGAGAAGTTCGTATCAAGTATTTGGAATATTAAATATAAATACGTATCAGAAGTGTCATTTGTTGGATGAATGATTATTGCATATCGAAAATGTTGTGTATTAGTCCAAGCTATTGTCACCATGTGAATTTGGATTTTGCTTGTCTTTAAACGAGCGTCAACTATCTCGAATTTTGGTTATTTTGAAATTCTTCATTATCGTTTGCAGCGACTTCAGTGGCGTTCGATTTACTGAAAAAAATGTCCGTCGCTAGACCATCCTCAATATACGTTATGGAATTGCTATCTGTTTCATTTTGTTCTCGATTGTCACAGGCATCCACCAGCCAACCTTGATTACTATCCACCTCACGTGACACCACGAGAAACAACTCTTTTTCCTTGCTGTCTATTTGATCTTTTAAATAGGATATTAAATCACTATCCTAAAAGTTATTAATAGATATTAGATACTTAATAATTCAATATAATATTTTTAAAACTTGAGTATAATATAAATAATAAGTTAGATAATATTATCAAAATAATCAATTTCAGATTAGTTTAAGGTAGGGCTATCATGAAGTAGCGGATCATACATGGGGTTCCAAACAATTTTAAACAATTTACACTTTTTTAAGTAAAATGTATTAAAAACTGTAATACACAATACACAATTTTTTATCTAAAATCTACATGTTTATATGTACTTTTATTCATCTAAATAAATTTTTTTTAAAATATATGCGTACCATTTTTTGTTATTTACAGTCAAAATGTCATGGATTTTTAGTATTTCAACTTCATTTATTTAAAAAATTAGACGGTAGAATAATTATTTCAATATATCATTGGAAAGTGTATGTTCTACAAAATGATATATTACTTTTTTTATCAACATCATATATTTTATAAAACATATATTTTTCAAAAAGAAATCCTAATAAAAGTCGTTTCATGATAGTCCTAACTTAAAGTTGAAAAAAGATAATTACTTTTCCAATAAGTTGCGGTGAATCCAATTTAGAGTCTAGATTATAAAAAGCACCGTGTATTTTTCGTAGGGCAATCCAGTGACGTCGTTTTAACGGTAAAAATACAAATCCTAATTTGTATTCTGTTGGAACATTCAATATAAATCCTTCTATATTATCTAGACATAAACAATTAGGATCCCTGAAAATAATTGGTTGAAATTGATGTTAACTTTTAAAGCATTAAGAAATACTGTCATTATGCAGTTCAAATATATTCTTTATTCTATATTAAATGTCTTTTTAAAACTGCAAGCATTATATTCGAAATATAATTACATAAACGTACCTTCGTTTATCAAACCAAACTGCCTCGCAGCCTCTTCGTTGCAGCGCAGCCATAATGACATTGATGTCATAATTGCCAAGTCCTAAAAGCGATTTATGTGGATTGATCCATACATCAGGGCTCAGACTATCACAAATTTGATCTAATTCTTGTTTGCTAAATCCTCGCTCTTGAAATAAATTATTTAGCGCGTGTAGTGCACATAGCTCCTTTACCTGTAACATTTTAATCATTAAAATATATTTTTCTACCAAATTAAAAATAAAACAAAATAAATTAAAAATACTTTATTTATGGAAGATAATATTTCTTAAACAAATATTACAATTAATATTCATGCAAATAATTATCTTTTATTTAATTAACAAGTATGTAAACAATAATAAATTTTAACATATTTCATTAAGTTATGAAAAGTAAATTATATTGCAAATTAGCATAACAATAAATTATTATTAACAAAAACAAACTGTATACAATTCCTTATACAAATTCAACTTCATAAAAACAACATATTTTAATTTACAACTTCTCAGTAACAAAGTCATTAAACTTTATTCTCATTTTTCATATGCGCAATTAACTTTTGCAGCAATTGTATGTAAATCCTAAGTACAGATTATGTTTATAGATATACAACATTTGTTCAAGATGTCAACTGATTGCAAAATATTTAACTACAATTGCAATTTACAAACATAAACATTGCCTCAAATTTTACATAACGTCAAAAAATGTTAAGATTCAATTTATTAAATAAATCAAATAAACGAAATGTATTTTGTAATTTTTTTATATTTATTATTTAATAATTACCTGGCGCTCATGGTATATGGAGTCAGTCATATCAGTCGTCGTATTCGCAACCATCACTACTACATAACTCGTATGTTATTTAATCACAAATACCCACCGAACGACTGAAATTTTTTCATAAAAATACAACAACCGAAGGTCTGACGTGTTAGAATAATGTAAAGATGCGTAGGCGGACACCGATAAACATCAATACAGTTAAGTGCTATTAATGCATATAACCTCGTCAGACTTGATAGGTTGCTGCAAGTAATTGTACCGAATTGTGCCACCATCAACGCATCTAAACGAATTTACTTTTTTTTTCGTTGCTTTGTTGCTATAGTACCAATGTAATACGAACTATTCCGACAATTACGCTGGTAAATTTTACCCGATAGATGTCTGTCTTTCTTCAGTATATCATGATGAATAGAGATAGAATTCACTATGTATGTATTCATAACAATTTTCAACTGAAATATATATAAAACAATTTGTCTATAAAAATAAAAAAGAAAATTTAGTCAAATAATACAAGATTGATTGTATCAGTTATTTTAATTGTTTAAATTAAATATTAGAAAAAATAGTAAAACTTATGGTGAAAAAAATATCTCTGATATAATGTAGGAATTGCTAAGTAAATTTTGTTAAATCAAAAATAAAACTGATTACAAATTCAAAAAAATATTCCCAATTTTATTAGAAAATTTATTTTACAGATGTGAAAAATTCAGAAATAATTGTTTTCACCACAGACATTAATAGTTGACAATTTGTAATTACTCGTATATAAATAAAATGTATTGCGTTAATAAAATAATTTTTAAATTACTTGACTTAAAATTAATTCTTATTCTTATCTGTTGTTTAAGAAGAAGGACTTTTAAGAGTGTTAAGTGCATTTTCCATAGCTTCCTCTATAATATGACCTCTTATTCCATCTCTACCTAGAAAAGCAAACAATCCAAAGTATCGAATTTTGATCGGTTCTGTTTTATATTGAACATTAAAGTATTTATTTATTTTTTTAGTTTTCGATTTATTAACATTAATTATATATGTGTATATATATATTTCAAAATAAGCAGTATTTAGTATAGGACATGGATGAGGATAGATTGGTTGAAGAAAAGCACGAAAGTAACTTTTTAACTACGAATATTGGAAAACTCTTATTCAACTTTGATGTTTAGCTACGCGTATTAACAAATACAATAACAAATGCATAGTTGATTCAACATAATCGGAGTCAACACGTTTATTGTTGTGGAACAATTAAAATTAAAATATACAAAAAAAGAATGAAAAAAAGGTTACGATAAAAAAAAATAAAACAAAAGAAAGGACTCAGTAGTTTGACTCAACGATGCCTTTTACTTCTTACTCTTTAGTTTTTCAGAAAGATCGTCAAATGTGGGATCTTGGATGTTCAACATCAAGCTATTTCCACTCAAATAGACACGATTTTGGGCTTGTGAAATCTACAAAATAAATGTTGCATTAGTTATACAAGTTACATTCATCTATTGTAATTATAAAAATGAATTTTCATATATGATCACTTACCGTGCGAGAAATATTTTGTGCAGCTCGAATTTTCCTCAATTTTAAGTATCCAGGATTTTGACCAACAGCTAGACCAAGGTACACAGTGGTTAAGGATTCTATATATTATTATATTAAAATATAATATTTATAAACTATATTTATATTAACTTATCAAATAAAAGTAAAAAAAGTATCTAGAATTATCACAAATAAAAGAAAATATGTTTGTTCAGTTAAATTGATCGAAAAGGATATCATTTTTGCAGCTTCAGCTTCACCCTCAGCTTGTACGATTTTCTGTTGCTTCTCTTGTACGGCTCTTTCGACGACGAAAGCTGCACGCTGAGCTTCCTGTTGTGCAACTTGTTTGGCCTCAACAGCAGCGGTATATTCTTTACCAAAGCTCAACTCTGTGATGGACACATCGTCCAAAATAATGTTAAAATCTCGAGCTCGGTCGACTAATTCTTTTCTCACCATCATGGAAACTTGTTGCCGCTGAGTTATGAGTTGGGATGCATTGAATTTTGCTACTACTGATTTCAATACTTCATTGCAAATGCTTGGCAAAACCTAAAACAATACATACATATTAATGTAATTTTATGCATCCATAAATTATTATATTAGATTAGATAAAACACAATTTTGTTATTTACCTTTTCATCATAATCGAGACCCAAATTACGATACATAATAGGTAAAGTGTTAGCATCTGGTCGGGATAAAACTCGAAGGGAAATATTGACCATTTGTAAATCTTTGGAGCCAGTTGGTGAAGATATATTTCTCGGACGACTCCTAATGTCATAAATAATTGGATATTGGAACCAGGGAATTCTAAAGTGCAAGCCTTCAGTCATGATTTCTTTCTGTATTCCTGTGAGTCTTGAAAACATTATGGCTCGATGACCACCATCGACTGCAAAAATAAAATCACCATCACCATATAAAAAACCTTACGTCTAGATAACATCTTTATATTTTTATTCCTATATCTAATTATATCTATATAATATAAAATAGTATATTACATGTCAAGTGCGTTTTGTCGCGAGTTGCGTACAGTGTTTCTCATATCTAGAATCGGGACAGGAAACAGCATTTTACTATCTGAAAAGTAAAAAAGACCACTTTGGAGCCCGAGGGCAGAAAAGTAGTCTTTTTTTTGCCCCTAGGTAGTAAATTGTTTTTCTGCCCTGATCACAGGTATGAAAACAAATAATTTACGAATGTAATATTGAATATTTTCATGCAACATTTTGAAGTAAACAATCTGAAGTAAACAATTGTAGAATATAAAACAGTGATGATGATATAACAAAATAGGACTTTAACCTGTATACATAGATTGCGTAGCACCATAAATCGCTGCACCACCAAGGGCTAGTGCCACCATACTCTGGGGTTTCGGAATACTCATCATTTTGACTCTAAAACAACAAATTAATTAATCAATACAATGTTCTCATGGCAATACCTTAATAAATAATATTATCATACATTTAACTAGCTACAATTTTTTACACTTGAAAATGACTAAAACAACTTAACCTTATACTTAGTATCTAATTAAAAGAATGACGAAAGTTAACTATGCGATAGAAAGTAACGTTTTATTAATTAAAATGCACTTAATAACGTTTTTTTGTGATGTTAGACGAAATTATTGCAATAAATTGCGACAACTTACTTGTAATTTCACTATTTGTTATGCACGTGCACTCACACTCAATGAATTCCCGAAAATTACAATATACTGTGAACTAAAATGCGGCACCGGCGACAGCGGAAAATTATGCAGTTATCTTTGTCGGACTAATGTCTTTAAACAAAGATAAATATATTTGAAACAGTTAAAAAACAAGTGTTGATAACAAATATGAAGGAGATACATTTTTAAATAAATAAAGATACATTTTTTAACAAATATAAAGATACATTTTTTAATAAATAATGATGAAATTCAATAAAAAATGAAAAAGATTTTATTAGAATGTTTTATTTATTTTTAACTGAAAGTTGATATAAAAAAACTACATTATGTGAATGATAAAATTTATTTTCAAAATATATATAATACATAATAATGAACATTCTCAGAATTCATAAACAATAATTTACAATTTGATTTTACATGAATTCTTTTGGCATTGAAATATACAATAAATACAGTTCAAATGAGCACAATTCAGAAAATACATAATTATCGAATCCAATACAGTTAAGTCAAATATAAATTAAACTTAAAAGACCAGCTTTTAATAGAAATACTTTTGAAAAAGTAGTCATGGATTTTTCTTCCATATTGCATACGGTCACATCAAGTCTATGAACTCGTGTACAAAAGCATGTTGTTCATAAAGAAAAAATTACACTTATGCTATCTTCTACAACGAGAGAGACAAGTTAAAAATTCTGACTATCTCGTTGTAAGTATTTTACCAGTGCACCGAAAAAACATCTTTTCTTTCTTCAAAAACGAGATAAAAATTACTTTGTTCCATCTTTTGGAGAAAAAATGTAATTTTGTTCGTCTTTTTATGAAAGAAAATGTTCGATGCTTGTATGAGAGTATATCTTTGCTTACAAAATATTCCATTATACAAAAAGAAAAAAAATCGAAATAAAAGGGAAAACAACATTGTTTTAGCAAATAGTTATCACTACTTCAACAATTTGTAAATAAAACAGTTTGTTTAAAACTGTTGCATTTTTACGAGCAATTTTATCAACAATAATAAAATCTCGTATATATGTACAAATTTGCTAACAATGTTTTCCGCAATGCGACAATTGCAAATTGATTATAGTCCTGTATACTGGGGCGATGATGAAAATGTGTTTCTCGTTAGGTCATTCCTTCTTTCTTCAACAGCTGGTTGGTCACTAAAAATTGGGGACAAGTAAAAACGAATACAAAATTACATATTTAAATATTAACCAAGAAATTTGATTTCATATAAATTTAATTAACGTTATTTATTTAGTTTTGCTTTACCTAAAGAAAGGCATCAAAGATATAAGCGTTTGCCTACAAGGGCGTGTTGAAAAGGCAGGCGAACATTCAGCTAAACGTCTAACAATTCGTCTTAACCATTGCTGTAATTTCAATCGTCTTTCTTCCACAAATTTTGCATCCTGTTAATTAATTTAATATTAAATTATAATAATATTATTCTTTATTATATATACACTATATATACAATCTTTACATTCAACTTACTTTATTTCCTATAGTTTTTTTCGGTGGAAATTCAAACGTAGAAACAATGTTATCATGCTTCTTCAGTTCTCTGTAGAGAGCGTGAAACTGTGCGTATCTCCTATAAATATTCCACTCCGTATCTCGAATACGAATGTAAATCTGAAATTAGAAATTTTTCTTTAAATTGTTTAATTAAAAAACAATGTAAAATTTGACCTAAATATATTTCATGTTGAATTGCTTAAGCGTTACTTTTCTTTTGTTCACTTTTCATTTAAATATAGATAACTATTCTTTTGAAATACTTACTTGATAGACATGATGAATATCGGAAGATTGTCCGGTTAAGAAAGCAGAAGGAATCCATATGTTAATCAGACAAGGTGATTCTGATGGAAGATCATCTTCATTCAGGGGACCTCGAAGGCATTCCAATTCTGCTTGCAATAATTTTACTAGCCTTTCTCTTCAAATAAAATACACATACATTGATTAATAAGGTATCATTAAAGGTCTTCAATAATAAATTACAAAAAAATAATAAATGAATAAATAATTAATCTGTAATAAAACTATAAAACATACTTATTTGTTAGCTGTACAGTTAATCTGGCATTGAATTCCATGAGTTCAGCATGCATTTCTGCGACTTGAATCAATTTAACTTGATACTGTTGAGCTTCGCGATGATAATCGAGCGCCGCCTCTTCCTCCGACACAGTTGTCGAATCAGAATCACGTCGTAACATTTGCACTGCTGTAACATATTTGCGCAATTGTTGTCGCAGTAGTTCGTTTTCACGATTCAGTGCTTGCAGCTGCATTTCATGTTTTTCCACGTAGTTTTGATGTTGACGCTGAAAGCGCATTAGTTGCGAACGACTGGCAATTGCATCTTCACGTGCTTGTTCGAGTATTTCTGTGGTTGCTAATAGTCGTACACGCAGAGTTTCAATATCAAGTTTATCCGTATCAGTCATTGGTAGACTTGCGATTATTGGCTCCGTCGCTTCAATTGCTGGTTCGGCTGTTTCTACATCCTTAAAATAAAGAAAATAATTACATTAGAATAATTCAATACTAAAATTACATTGGACTTATTTGGTTTTAAAATTATCTTGTTTATGTAATTTAATTTTAGTTAGATTAATTGTAACACAAAATATAGTACATCTAAATAATTCGGTTCAGAAACAATAGAATCTTCGAGAGTGGTTTCGAGAGGCGAAACAGGAACGAGACCTCCCATGTTACCAACGTCTGTCAATGGTGTTAAGAGTTTTTCTTCTTCAAACGGTTCGCTAAAAAATAAAATAAACATTTATTTAAAAATATGTACTTTGTTGTATAATATAATAAAAACTATTTTAAAAAATCATCTTCGATATATTATTTATTAAGGTGATGACGAAGTTAACATTATCGACATTACAGATTTTTTTCTTAAATTAAAATTAAATGAACAATTTAAATTACATTTAAAGACCAGAGCGCCATTCTCTGACTTTTTTTACACGTTTTGATTTATATAATATGTTATTTAATATATTATTTAAAATATATAATGATTTTTCGTTTACGAAGTGAGAAAAAACGTAAAAATCATCTTATATTAAAATTACTTGTTAAAAAAATACGTTAAATGTTTTAAAATATTCTCCCACAATCGAAGAATGGCGCTCTGGTCGTTTTATACTAATTTATTGTTAAATATTATTAATATAACAAAAGACACTAACTCCGTGGCAGCATAACTTCGCCTTTACCTTAATATATCTATAGAAATAAAGTTAAAACTCATACATATTATAAAATAGTTATTAGGTAAAACAAATGAAAGCATCTCACTTTGAATTCCAGTCTTCAATTTTATCATTGAGGTCTAAACTATTTGCATCTAAGGCGAATTGTCCCTCTGCTAGTGATGACGAGTCCGAATCTTTATTGGCAACAATCGGCGAGTTCAAGCAAGTTGGTGGTGCGCTTGCTGACACAATGTCGGATACTTCTTTATCCTCGTCGTCGTCATCAAACGAAATAATGTGTGTGGGAACTTTCTTCTTATTTTTTTCTCGATTTTCTGGATCTACAATAACACAAATTTAAATTAATTTAATCGAACTTTAAACAATGAATGCTTCACATTACTTTTTAAACAATTTCCTTTTTACCTGGAAGTATCGCTGAAATTACTGGCTCAGACTGTGATATTTTACAACGCGCAAGTTCGTTTCTCATCAAACTATCATTAAGCTCTTCATTATCTATTCTTATTGCAAATAAAATTGAGCCTAAACCTGTAACAGAAAGTTAAATCAATTTAGAGATAATATTTAGTTATGCTTTAAGAAAAAATAAATAAATAATAATAATAATGATTATACCCGCAGCAATATTAGGCAGCATGGAAGCCTTTTCCTGATCCAAGAGAAAGGCCCATTCTTTATAAAAAGGTGCAAGGGTTTCGGGACAGAGTATGGAATGTAAATGGCGCTCTAATGATCTCTCGTTTAATGCGGCCCTGAGCCATGCTCGTCCACGTCCATAATCAGTACAGACTTTACGTAAGACTGTGAACCGTTCCTGCTCGTGCCATGTTAGTTGCTCTTTAATGCAGGGCCAAAATGCAACGTCGCAAGTTTTCGAATTATTACCGGATACAAAATCAGAAACATGTCTGCAACATTTATCAAAATACTTATTGTTATAACTAAATTAAAATTATATACCTATTTTTTAAATGTTTATTCAATAAAAGATTACCGAAAGGCCGAGTTGATTTTCTCGATACAATTGACTTGTAATCCATGATCAAAAATTTGCTCAAAAGCATAACAAAGTTGCGTTACACAGGCGTCAGATTCCGTGGCAAGTTCAACGCGGCCACCAAATCTAACGTGACATTTTTTCACGGCAGATAAAAGTTCGTTTAAAAGTTTTTCACGCTCTGCTGCATGATCGACCGATTGACCGATATCTAATCCATTGTACGCACCTGGCACAATAGCAGACATCATACGAAGAGCCTGAAAACAAATTTATTTCAAAATCGATTTGCATCAACTTCTCGTTTAACAATGAAAAACAAAAATAGTATGTAATCTTTATATGCGACGCAACAATTTAATGTTTTAAATGACACGTTATATAAAATTCTTGTTTTTGTCTTATCTTATGTTCATTGCTAAATAATTAAGAGATTTATTGTTTTTCAATTTAGAAAATATAAGTTACTGAATTTAATAGTTTTTATTTTATGTAATTATTTAGTTTGATTTAATTTGGTTTTTATTGAACAAAATATAAAAAACGTATAGAATAAGTTATTTTTTTTAATTACATTGAAAGTAACATTACTATTTTATTAATAATTATTTTTTCATTTTTCTTAGAATTAGAAACGATTTTTCTTATAAAAACGAACCATCTATTATAGTTTCCTTTAAAGGTACAAAGAACATAATGAACAAAGACATTTCGTAAAAGTCAATTAATTATCAATGTTCATTAAATTAAAGTTCATTATAAACATAAACCATTTACATTTGTATAATTCAGTCAAATTCAAAATATTAGTCTCACAAAAATGAAATGAACATTGCAATTATAATATTAAATCATAACTATAATTAACAAATATATAATACATTGAATAATTGATAAATAATAATATAAAAATAAACTTACTACAACTCAACAATAACGTTACAAAACTGTCAAAGTATATATTCAACAGCTGCCTAAACAATAACATTTCATCACTTTTTCCGTTTAAATTGAACTTAGAAGAAAATCTTGACACATTTTCCTTGATGTAATCAAATTAGTTAACAAGACACAAAGATTCACATTGAAACTTTGCATTTATAACGAGAGAAAGAAATACAAAAAAAGAAATTGATACTACTAAATGCCATTACGTCACATCATTCGTACAACAAATTATATTCGTGCAGAATCGCAATTGATAAACAAAGAGAAAAGTCACAGTGTTGCTCCCCCCTCGATCCCCCCACCCCCCTACGGTGAAATCGAATTCAAAGAGAAACGTGAAAAGTCAACGATTCTCACCATGAAGTCAACGCGCTTATTTGTCTGTCAACGACGCTGTCATCAACATATTGGCTTAATTTATATGTTTGACGATGATGATGATGACAATAATAAGTGAAAACAGATCCACAACAATGACTGCTGTCTTGTATTTTCCGTTGTTTGTTGTTGCAACAGTGAGGATACGTCAAGTCCCTGAAGACAGTAAAACAGCGCCTTTCACAAACACACAATTATTGCACGTTGATGTCAATACAACAACAAGCAGCGAGGATTTTGATTTGCGAACGCTCCTCGCATGTTTCAGTTCTATTGGCACACGAGACACTGACACAATTGTATCGTACAAATTAACCAGACGTGATGTGATACAGAAGACTTAGGGGGGCGGATACTCAAGCTTTTTTCTTTTTTTTTCTTTTTAGTTTTTCGTTTCAGCTTTTAATTCTCTTTGTTGTTATTGGAACGCGGAATTCTCGGGATGTAGAAATGACTTTCATGGACTGTGAATGCAAATGATCGATAAAACAGAGTGCAGTTTTACGCGGTGTATTTGAATGTTGAAAAAAAGTCCATTTTGTTGATTTTGAAAATGTTAATTGAAAATGTTTATAAATATGTTTTAAAAATCAGAAATAAAAATGAAATAAAAAATTATAATTAATTCTTACACACTTTGTGAGGTAAACTTGTTAAATAACAATTCGCTTAATAATAAATATATTATATATTTTACAAAGTAACATTTTATATTTAAGTATTCTTTATGACTATGTTTAATGGAATAACATTCCTAAAATATTTATTCGATTGATTTGATACTTCAATTTCTATTGACTGAAATTGAAGTGATGATTTATCAAGTAAAGTATGTTTTTTGTATATTATAGAACTTTCTGAAATTAATATAATAATAATATATAATAATAATTTACAAAAAGTATTGCAATATACAAATAATTGACTTCCTTGATATATCATCTGAATAACATAAATCGTACAATAAATTATATTCATTGTATATATCATACATTGCTAATACCAACAATGTAAATATTTAACACTGTTTTTCTTTTTTTGTAAGATTAATTAACAATCATACATTGTACATAAATACACTATGGATTTTTATCTGAAATATATGCTGTTAACGGGTTAAAAGTTCGTTTTGTATGTTAAATCAATTATGCCTTTTCCGACACGGGGTGCCGTAAATGCAGTTTATGGCACAAGTTTTTTTTCAAACTGCATTTAAGGCTCTGTTGTAACGTAAAATATAGTTTGCACTATAGGAAATAAACGATTTTATCTCCCTTGTTACAAAATATATTATTTAAGGATTTCTCTATTTGAGGTAGAAAAATAGGTTTTTAATCTAGTGTTCTTCATAAGGCAATATACGTAACTGTTTTGCGAGTCTTTTACCTATAAGTTTTGGATAACTGTTTTGTTTGATCAGAAATTCTTTGCTTTGATGTGTCACTGCTCCATTTTCTAATTGAAATCTACAATAATACATTACATTAATTTTTCGCAAATTATATTAAAATATTTATTGATTTAAAGTTTATTATTTATAATAATAAAAATTATTACTTGCAAAGATAATGTAATGGTCCAAGCATTTGATCTTTCAATCGAGGATTATTTTCAAGTATCGATAAAGCATACGCCCCAGATTCCAATGTCGATAAACAGCCTTCAGTTGGTTGTGTCCTTATAACATATTCACTTATTGGCCCACCGACTAATTTGCAAGCTTTTAATTTTTGTAGTGCAGGACTTGAATGATACATTGCCTAAAAATTGAAAACAATAAGTAATTTTATCTTTTTAACTTATGTTGTTTCTTTATAAAAATAAACCAAAAGTACAATTACTTTAGCTTGAGGCCAAGTCCCATCCAGTAAAACCAAATTGTAAGGTTTCTGTCCATCCTTGGACACTGGTGGCAATTCATTTATCGAAACTGCTGCAGGTGATGGATACAATAATACTGTATTGGGATCGTTTAAAATGTCCGTCAGTCCTTCGTGTTTTATCGAAGGAAATTTCTTTCCTCTAAAAAAAGTATATCAAAATATAGAAAAAATAAGCATATGTTTTAAGTAGCTGTTTTAAATTTAATTAACCTATAAATTAAGCATTTTCCAGATTGAAGAGCTAATAACAGCATTGGTGCTGTACGAAGACATCGTTTAGTTTCTGCTGGATGTTGTAAAATAACAATTTTGGATTCGATGGAAATTGGATTTTGCGGTAATCCAGGACACCAGCATACTGGAACCGGTCTTCTGTAATAACATTAAATTTCGATTAAATTTCAATAATAAACAGCTAACAAATGTAAATATAATTAATTTTTTACAATATATAGATAAAATAAATAAATATTTTTTAAAATATAAACTTACTTGCACTGAGAACATTTATCTCGCATTTCTGGAGGATCAGCAGGAATTTCCGACAATTCCTGCCAAACAGTATCCTCGTCATCCAACATGTTTATTGTTTAATCAAGTTGAAGAAAAATTAATGACGTAAATAAAGTAAAGCTTTGATTAAAATCAAACACAATTACAAGAACATATTGACATTAAGAAAGCTTAGAGACACTTGTAAATTAAGCTTACAAAAATGAAAACACATTGTCAAAAAATAATCCAAGGGCATGTCAACATGGTCAACATGGTTAATAGAGCAATCCGCAGGAGTGTTCAAAACTGATTTCAGTTTCAGGTTATGTGTGACACAAACAATGTTTACAAATGGCGCAAAATTTAAATCATTCAAAAATTATAATTATATTTTACTTTTAATTGTTTAAGGTAAGATTCTTAAGTTAATAAATAAATTATTTAATTAATACTAACAAGTAAGTTTTTACATTAACTGTATACTATTTACTCAATAAATATACTACTAATAAATAATTAATGTTAAAATGTAATTTGTCTTTTATTTTATCAACAAAATTGAAAGAATGTAAACAGTTTTTGTTTAAAAATTAATATAAATGTTAAAAACTGTATTAAAATATTAAACAAAATAATAATATTAAAGAAATGAAATAGCAATGAAATAAAGAGAGTAAATTTATTTAACTTTAATTTTAAAACAACTAAAAGCTGTTTCCGACATTCAAAACGGAAACGAAACGTCCAAATAATCAGCGCTTATCTGCCTTTACTTGGCTCTGAATCTTATTTAAAAAAAGGGAGAGAAAAAGGAAGAACAAGAAGCAGGAGAAGAAGAAGAAGACGAAAAAAAAACTCGCCCTCGCGAGTATTCGGCCAAGTTCGTGAATCGACGTAACTGACAGACAGGGCTGGCTCGAGCCGGCGTCGGTCACCCTTTGCAGTGCGGCGCGTCGTTTTGATCAGCTCGGTTCGTCGGCCTATTAGATTCAGAGACTTTTTTTACTCTGATTCTCAACCTCGCATGAAGGTCCTATCGTTCAAAAAATAGAAAAAAGGGAAGACAAAAAAATGTTTTTTCGCGGTGAAAATTTCACGCACTTTTGATTTCATTTAAGTTGATGGCTCGATTTTAATCGTCGGTGAAGGATACAACGCGGTTTTAACGCAGTGAAATTTTGTTATTATGAGACCCTTCGTGTTCTTACTCTGTCTCGGTGAGTATCTAACAGTGCAAAATTGTTTTATGTTCAAGTTATAGTGTTAATTTGGGTTAATAATAACTAGAAAATTATTCGCAAAAAGATATAGAAGACAGGAGAAAAAATGTATTTTTTTGTTGCAAAAGGACGATGCACTTTGGTTTAATAATTTGAGTTTGACAGATTTAAAAAAAAGATATGATTTTTCTATTTTTGCAAAAATAGATTAAAGATATTTGATTATTATTAGACTTTAATTAATTTGAATATATTTTATTTTATTCAATTAAAAAATACTATTACAAAATGTTGAACAATACATTTTACTTGATTTGAATGAAATATAATAAAAAAACACATTAAAAATATTTTGCCGTATTTTTTTTCAAGATGTAGTAAATATAAACATTTTTCTTATCAATTAATGATTTAATATCTGAATCATCTAAATTATAACTTCCAATTTATTGGTTGAAACAAAAGGGAATACAAAGTCATTAATAAAAGCAATTTCACAGAAACTCGTCTATAAAAATTAGAATCAATAAAGGGCTGCTTTACAGCTGCATTAATTAGTACTAACTGAGACATCAAAATTGCCACTACAAAAATATACAATTGTATACATTTATACATTCCTAATTTTTTCTTTTATGCAAACGTCACTAAAACCAGCGAAATAACGCAAATTGAAGTTTGCAACGGAATAACTATTGACTAATTATCTTTTTTTTTCGTTTATGGTGAAATCGCGCGAGTTAATAGACATCGAAAACGTGTTCGCCGCTTTTACGTTTGGCATTCGCAAAAAAAAAAACGCCGAAAAAAGGAACAAAAATCATGTACAAACAAAAGCAAGTTGGCCGTGTGCGTTCGGCATGCTCTGATCTCCTGTTTACCCCTCCTTTGTTCCCCCTTTTTTCAGCATCCGAAAAAGGAGGAAAGTAAATTACAGGGGAAAAAACTGTAACTCGCCGATTCGGCGAATTATAAAATATTCGTCACTCTGAGAAACAAATTTATTGAATCAAATTCACATGTGTATCAAAATTTATATCGCTGTTTTTATCCATTTTTTCATATCGATTTTTTTTTATTATATATATCACTTTACCGCTGTATTTGCGAAAAATATACATAACATTTATATCATCAATGGTATATTTCTCACTTTGAAAGCGCAACGAGGATTGATATGAATACCAATGTATTGCAAGCAATTATACCATAAAAAAAGCGATTACAATTTCCATTTTACCAGAATTATGGTAAATACACCCAGAGAAAAGAGTCATGAAAATTTACTATGCTTTATAGTAGTTTGGGAATTTTTGCAAAAGAGTACAAATTTTACTATGTTTAAGAGTAAATTACAATATAAACATAGTAAATTTCAACGAAAACATAGTAAAATTCAACGAATAAATAGTAAAATTCAATTTAAAACATAGTAAAATTTATATTCTTTTGCAAAAATTCCCAAACTACTATAAAACATAGTACATCTTACATGAGTGTAAGAAAGTCAACACTTTTTCGAGAGGAAAAAAGGTAATATCTTAAACTTGTTTGTTTAGAAATAAACTAAATCCCTTTTATCAACAAAAGTATGACTGCGAAGGAGCAGGACTTGAACTTTATATCTAATATAAAACTCACTTTGACCGTTATAAGTCGCTGAAATTTGTTGTCAAAGGAGAAGAGATTTTTTGTGTGTTGTCGTCGTGAATTTAATGTCGGTCCTTTTTTGTCCTATTTTTTGATAATTATAATACAATTTAGGTGTCTTGTTCAAAGGGAATGGATTATGGCTGGAGGCGTGGTCAAAGCACGAGATAAATGGATAGAAAAAGGAGAAACACGAGATAGAAACGAAAATGCTGAGGAAGGAAGAGATGAGACCAAAAAAAGCAACAAATGAAAAAGGAAGATTAAAATGAAAAGCACGACGAGTGTGTTAAACGCAACAATTTTTCGCTTAATGAATCAATTCGAAAATGCGCATTTTGAAATTCTGCGCGGCAGTTTGCCAAGCGAAACCGGTTTTATAATACACGCGTGAATATAGAGCTTTTGGCCCATTGTACGTACACAGTTGAGGTTTTCGTGTACCGCGAATACAAATTGTTCGTGCATTTTTTCATATTTGCTAAATCATATCAATGTTGCCGTTTTGCATTCATTCTTTCTTTTCCTTTTTGCAGCAAAAAATAGCGAAAGATAAATTGCAGAATGAGATGATGTTGAAATTCAAGATAAAATATGATGATGTTGTGCAAAGTTTAAAATACTTCATTCAAAGTAAATTGTCACTAATTTTCATCAAATGCACAAGTTTGATGTTGTTTTACAATTGCTTTCGATAAACGCGGAGAAAAAGGGAACAAGTTGCAATGTTAAATGCATCGTTAAAACAACCAAGTGCAAAACTTGAAGCATTTAAATATGATGCCAGCATTTAACTATTTAACTAGTAACATATTTGACTATTATTTCTCTCATTGTATTACTGTTTCACTAATGACATCTCAACTCGTATGAAACGTCATTAGTAAAGTACTCAGACTGAATGAATGTTTCCTCAACTTTTAATGAACGTAATTTCAACATGTACGACCGAGTTATTTCAATGATGCTCTTCTGCATTGATAACATTTTAATTTAGCAATTTCACTTTTTCATGTAAGTGTCAAGCATTGACATATGGAACAATGATAATGTTGCAAAGCATTGTTATTTATATCTTTGAGTGTTAAACAATTGATTTTATTTTATCGCTTTTTCATAAAGCAAATGAATCGAAAATAATTTAATAAATGTGTTGTATTATTTTATCAGTAATATCAATTCTTTAGTATTCTTCTTCATTTGATAAAAATACTTTAAACGTAACATATTTTACATTTATAAATGAAATCTATGAATTAAAAAAAGTGAAATTTTATATTTTGAGGTGTATATTCATTTTTTTTTGAAAATTGCAGTTCGTGTTCAATTAAAAAGTTAATCATTTTTGTACATTTTTTTATTATTTTATTTATGAAAAAGTAAACATTTTGATTTTTTTACAGTTAACTTTTTTAAACACTAATTTTTTTTATTTGTAAAAAAACTATTTTTACTTACAAAATTAACTTTTCTTTAATCAAAATTTATTTAACTTTTAAAAGAGAGCTAATATTGACTTTTTCAATTAAAAAAGTCAGTATTTCAGTAAATACGTTTTAATTTTCACTTATTTAGTTAGAGTTAATATATAATATATATCTTCTTTACATGCTCAATCATAATTAAAGATTACATATATTGGCTTGCAATGAAGAAGAAGAAGAGAAAAAAGAAAGACTTGTATGATTGAACCGGTTTGATGTGTGTAATATAACGCATTTTAATGTCGCAAGTTGTCTCTGTACATAGACCGCTCTTCTGGGTATTAATATGTTCTGACAAAAGAGATATACACCAGAAACCGAGAACATTGTAAATCGTATATAGGATCTCCTTTGCGCTGTGTATACTGTAAGCGTACAACGTATATATCTATCTAATATTAGTAAGGAAAGGCGTAGTTTGGTGGCAACGGCAACCACCGCGTCGACGACGTCATCGTCGATGTCGCGGCGCACAACTTGCGCCGTATAATAATCTTCCCTCTCGCTAAGGGTTCTTCTTGCCACAGACCGGATTCTACCGCATGCTTCTCTGCTATTCAATTTGGTTCGACGTTCCGATTACGCTTCTTGCATTACACTGCCACCCTTTCCTATTTACCCCTTTATTTCCCCCTTCACCCCTTTTATTTTATAAAAAGGCCACCAATACTTAGTTGTCTCTTTCGCTTGTCCCATGAAAATAAAAACTATTCATCCTAATGTAAGAGGATATGCTTTAATCATTTTGTAGTCAAATGAGAAAAATGAAAAACATTGTATGAGACATTATTATTATATATGAGACTTTTACTATCCAATTTTTACTATTTGGATAGTAATCTTTGAAAAATTTGTTTCTTGGTGTAAGCTACACACAGAGAGAGGTTTAGTTGAGTCAACTAAAAATTTGTTTCTTTTAACGAAATATTTATTGGGAATAAATAAAGTTTAGTTGTTTTAATCCTAAATTTTATTTGTTTTAAATAATCCTTTCTGGGAGCGTTGATTTATAAGTTTAGTTTAAGATTTTTAACATATATTTGCATTAATCTCAAGTAAATTCGAGTAGATTTAAAGACAGTCTAAATTTATAGAAAAAAAAAAAAAAATAAGTGGTTTTTATCAGATATTTTATCAGAAATAAATATAATAAAATGTAATAATATATTCAATTTACAAGAATTTAAGAATTTTGTCATATTTTAGAAATCAAAGTTGATTTTGTTAAAATCGTTTAATTAAAATCATTAAATTAAATGTAAATAATTGATTTAAATGCATCATTACAAATGATTTAAATTAAATATTTTAAATTAAAAATGATTTTGCATTCATGTTGTAAATAAATGCAAAATCGTTGTATGAACTTTAATTTTAGCAATTTGGGCTCAGAGATAATAATTAATTATATATTGAATGTTATACTAAAAAAAAACTATGACGTTAATTGAAATAAAATTTATCGGAGTAACTTAGACCTTATTATTAATTTACATTTAATGTGTTATAAATAAATTGAAAATGTAATAAAGTAATACTGGATTTCATTATTGATTATTTATTAACAGTTATACATTATTTTATAAATAGCAAGACAATAATAATTATTCACGCGAATAAAAAATTAATTACTTAATTAAAATGTACTAAAATTAATTAATTTTTTTATTTGCTAATATTCTCGTACATTGTTGAATGTTAATTTAATTTATTTAAAATTTATAAAATGTATGACAATCATATATATATATATATACAATTTTTCTTTATATATTATTTTTATATATATTTATGTCTTTTACGGGATGAAACTAATACACGGACGCCATGCTACAGCTTATTTTGAGCTTTTTATTCCCTAACTTCGTTGACAGTGATTTGCAAGGAAGATAGTTTCGTAACTCATAGGAAATATGGATTTTGATTTTAGAGAAGAGTGGCAGCATTGATTTATTTATACACTTGAATTAAAGTGAACAGACTTAAATAAAAACAAAATAATATGTTAGTAAATGTTAACCCTCCCCCCCTCCCAAAAGAATTACGTAATTTATGGACGGCCCCTAAATTGTTTTAGAGTAAAAAGTATCTGTTCTAATTCAAATAAGGATTTAATATCAAATATTTTCAACAAAAAGTCACGATTTTTATCAACTCCATTATAAACTAATCGCAACTGCGATTTTGCATTCAACTGTAAAATATACATGCCCATAAAAAAAGAAGTCACTTCTATATACACCAGAAACAAAGAGACATTCTTGTTGATTCGAACGGTTAGAAAATGACCCGCCGTTACCGATGTAAAAATTGCATCTGCATTTCTGGAATGCGAAAGCGTACGAATGTGAAGAGAGTTATCTATCTGTCTCTTGTAAAGACGACTCCCGGGGCTTTTTTTTTCATGACGTAAACAGGCGTATTATGTGCAACTTCACTTTTATTCGTGTCTTTTGCGAGCTTTTAAAAGCCCCCGCGCGCTGAAAAGGTTTCGTACGATTTCTGTTGTAGCTTTGATTATAATGTCCTGTTCTCTTTTTCAAATTTAATGGCAAAACCTCGTTTGAAAAAAACCTACTCGAGTGCTCCTGTGCATTAAGCGACTTATTAGTTTTTGAATGTTCGTAAAGAAAAAAAAATATCCGATTGCAGCAGACGATCCCGTTTCGTTCTCTTAATGAGCGAACGTTGAAATATTAATGAAAGCTGATCGCGTGTATGAATGACGGACTTTATAACTTTTTCATAAGATTCTTACATTTGTTTAAATTTAATTGATCGAAGAATCAGACATTTTTGCTAAATATATTATACATTTCAAATTGTCGTATGTAGTTAAAAGACATAGACAAACATTTTACTGTTAAAAACAGTAATTTATAAAGAAAATAATGTAAATATTAAAAAAATTATTTTACTACTTTATTTTACTTCTACTGTTTTTCACAGCAAAATTTGATGAATTTTTGCTGACGGATCCATAATGTTATTAAAAGCAGTAAAAATTCAAGCTCTATATGATTGTGAGTATATTTACTGTTTACTCAACAGTAAAATTAACATTTAATCATCTTTATGGTCTGAATCCTGTTAAAAACAGTAATTTTCGATAGCACTTCACTAATAATTCCGATTTAATTTGGCTTTTATAAAATGCTTTTTTCCTTCTCTTTTTTCAAATCATCATTTTTCATCTGAAATAACAGAAAAATAAAGTCAAACAAGATACGGAATCATATTTGTATCTCATTTCAGATTTCGTTGAAGAATTGTCGAAGTAGGGCTTTTTTATTTAATATAGCCATTAAGGGAACAAGTGCAAAATAAATTGGGGTGTCATGAGATGAGCCTGACACGTCTTCCATTTTAACGTGATATTCGAAAAAAAATGTTGCTGCTTCTCGTTGTGTCACCTAAGCCCGAACTCTCGAGACATTCGGAATTATGAAAAGCATTCAGGAGCGCATCCATTTTACGGTGTACTCGCTCAAGGAGACTATATACGCTGCATTGTGACGCACAAATATTCTTCCGACAACTTTTCTCATGCTGCGACAAAACTATCATACATGTTCTTCACGCATTCAACGTGAGAATTCGTTCTGTCGTCATTATAACCGAATCAACTGTTTTTTAGTTTGCGAAAAATTGTTCACAATTTTTTTTATTAAAATAAGTAAAAAAAAATTATATATTAAATATTGAAAATTTTAATATATATTTTTTTCAATATTTTGATGTAAAATGAAAGTTAATAATTAATTCATTTCACGTGAAAAGTATGCAAGTTTATTTCTTATTGACGATAAAAATTTGTGCATATTGTACAGAACCTTCGACTTCTTCGAACATAATATAATCTGCAAATGTTTGTTATTTCGCGTACAAAGAAATGCACGACTCAAACGTTTCGTTCCGTGAAGAAATTAACGTCTCTTCATATATGCCGGGTGTATTAAATCTTAACTTTCATACGCGTGACTTCATGCAAGAAATTCGATGGGAAATTGCATTTCCGTTGACAATTTTTTTTAAAATCATACTCTGTAAATAATAAATAATTTTGTTCCAATTCAGTAAATTCGTTTATTTAATTCTTCGCCAACTTTTTAATGCAATTAAATGTAATTGAATGAAAAAAAATAATGCATTTGTTTGTTGATTTATCAAAGTATATTTTTAACAGTGCAAAAAAGTGATTCAAAAAAGAAGCTTTGTATAACTTTTTTATCTTTGTATTACGTTCGTAATATTACATTCATCGCGATATGAAAAAAACAGCGACAATGAGTAATATTGGCGTGCATTTTAATGTAGTCAGTCTCACGTATTAACAGTTCATTAAACGTGTTCCCAATACTGACGTCCAGACGACAGTTCTATCGAGTTTACGTAACTACGTTAAAAATTTTGCCGATATTATATTCTACTTCTCTCTTGCGCACGACGCGCGTAATTACATTTTTTCAAGATCACATTTTATCCACGCACCTCTCGTTTTTCGTTCAGCTTGCCAACTTGCTGTTCAATTATTATGAAAAAATTCAAGCAAGCTTTATCAGTTTTACGAAATCCATTGGGGCTAAATAGATTTATGTTTGATATCACTTGATCAACTTTATATACTGAAATAATCAATTTTTTAATACATTCATCGTTGCAATGTCTGAATAAAAGCGGTAAATTATATATCACATTAATTTCTTTGGTAAAATGGTAATTCTTAAGAAGTTTTATCATTTTTTGCCATTTTTTAATACAAATGGTAATTTTGTCTAAAAACACATAAAATTTATATCAAAATAAACTACACTGAGGCAAATATAATAACAAAAATTACTATGATTCATTGAGAAAGTGTTGTATACCGGTATTTTAGAAAAAATTACTATAAAATATAATAAAAATTATTATATTGTGTTATATATTTTGTTTTCACATAATAGTAAATTTTATAATAATTTGTTACAATTTGTATTATATTTTATAGCAATTTTTTAAATATGGTCCACACATAAATAAAAATTCTATTTTTCTTGACTTAAAAAATTTTTGCGAGTGTCGAGAGAATTGAATCCGAGACTCAAAGTTGGTAGTCCACTATCTTGTCCACTCGACTATTTTCGAGTTTGAATTCACAACTCGTATTGAGAAATACACTTGTACATTTTAGTTGTAGTGATGAGTGTATTTTCCAATACGAATTGTACATCAAACCTGGAAATAGCCGAGTAGACAAGATGGTGGGCTAGTAATTAGGAGGTTCGGGTTCAATTCTCTGGACCTAGCAACTTTTTTTAATTCAAGAAAAATAGAAATTTAGATAAAATAAATTCATTAACAAATAATCTTGAACAATATTTATGTTAAGAAATAAAATAAAAAAAAATAAATTTATATTAATATATTGAACATATGTAAAAAATTGCTATGAAATATAATAAAAATTGTAACAAATTATTACACAATTTACTATTATATGTAAAACAAAATATATAACACAATATAATAATTTTTATTATATTTTATAGTAATTTATTAAAAAATACTGGTATACAACACTTTCTCAATGAATAATAGTAATTTTTATTATAATATTTGCCCACGCAAAAAAATAGATGGTCGACGCAACAAATACGATGGTAAATTTTATCAAAAAGTGATAACATTTACCACTTTTGCTGTAAAATGTACTACAAAATGGTAGATCTTACTATCGTATTTGTTGCATCTACCATTTAATTTTTTGCGTGCCTCAGTGTAAAAGAATGTTTTCAGAAATGTATAATTTACAATAAAAAATGTTCTTACTTGATGCTTTAGAAAAAAGACGATTGCCCATATTGCAGTAGAACATCTTCAAAGTAAACAAATGTTGAAGAAAAATGTAAAATGGGATAAGCACATGGTATCCCGATGTCTGCGTGTGTACGTAAATGCATCGCCCCGCAGAGTAAAAATAATCACTTTTTACGATCTACTTACAAGATTGCTATCTTAAAAATTCACGCTTGCTTCAAACAATTTTCTTATTAACTGGATTCTCTCATGACTGAGCGATATATTTTATGACATTGACCGCTTTTCAACCATCTGTCTCCGGCGTCTAAAGTGCAGTTGTATAAATATTCGTGTAACACGTATATATAGAAATACATGCGTGCATGTGGTGAAATGTAAAAGTACTCTAATCATTAACATCCTGAAAGGAAAATTTATTTCCGACCGTGATTTCTTTAAAAGGGCGCAAAAGTAAGGAAATGATTTACTGTTTGGAAAAACATTGAAGTACATTTTTATAGTCATATTTTGATGTAATTTGAATAATTTACCTTTTTAACATTTTTGCAATGTGTTTATCATTTTTGCGATATTTTCACCATTTTTGCCATTTATAAATTCCTTTACCTCATACTTCTAGTACATTCCATTATTTCATTGATTTTCATTTGCCATATCGAAAATAAATAACGATAAATTATTCAACATTGGCAATAGACTTCAAAAGACTTTATTTCGTGAAAATAAAGAAAAGCAGAATATTCAAAAATATACTACCTACAGATGCGAGTTGCAATAAAACTGAAATCCTACGTAAACATGTATGTGAAATGAGTAAGTCACGCCAGAAGTATCATCCTATATTCGTAACAAACTTTCGAACCTAAAATGATTAGACGTTTGAAGTGCGTCCGTCGGTTTCCTGCCCTCGTCGATGTTTGAATAAACCGTGCGGCGGTTTTTTATCAAGTTGCAGAGCAGTCGAAGCCCGCCGACCGACAGTCAAACTCTCTCAGATACGTTAGGAATTACGAAGCGCGGCAATAAATCCTTCATGCCCGCGATCCCTCGTTCGCTCTTTTATTTGTCTTTGTTACGAATTCCGTTCAATTTCGAGATCAGGTAGAATCTTTAACTTTTAGTATATAACTCAGTATCACGTATATAATACAACATTACATTTGGCCGGAGAAATTCGAAGAAATTGCACAACTTTTTTTCGGCTTTTGCTACTTTTTTCTCTCTTTTTCCAAAATTATCGACGCTTTTCTTGTATTGTATTAATGTGAGGATATAGCTTTCTCCTGGGTTTGTGTTTCATTGTACTTTTCTCTTTATTGCTTCTATTCATAATATTTTCTCCACTTTTTATTATTTTTTTTATATACCATTGAAATATAACTTTTTTATTTGAGAAAAACATTTTTCTACTTTAATAATTTTTTTCTTCGCTTTTTTTTACACAAAAGTATAAAAATGTTCGCTCTTTTCATTCACGAAAGAAAAATTACAATAAATGAAGAAATGAGGGGGAAGAATTAGTAAAATGGCATAATTTATATGAAATGATCAGCATAAAACTTAACTACATTCTTAATGATGTCTTGAAATGGCAAAAAACCTTTTTTCCATTTAAGGTTATATTACTATTTGTCAAATCGATTTACGTGGATGATTACAAGTAGGATTGTCGGCGAAATGTTCCGGCGAGCTGCTGGATCTTTTCAAGTCAACGTTTAATTAGGTGGAACTGAGCTGTTTCAAGAAAATACGCAATCATTTGGTTTTTGACAAGAATGGAAGAATATAATTGAATGTTTGAGAAGCAAAGTAGAATCGAAGAACGTGGAAATAAGATGTTCAGCTATTTTTGATTCAATCGGCAGAACTAATAAATTTACATTTTATTTTTCGCTTGAATTGTAATATATTATTTTTGCAAAAAAATTATATCTCAATAAATTATAATGAAGAATTTTTTTTAATTTTGATTAAATGAATTAATTAAAAAGAATATAATTAGTAAAATAAGGTTATCATATTTACACATCAATTGATAGGAGAAATTTATATCAATAAATTGAATTTAATTTATATAAATGAGATTATGTAGATATAATCGTAAATAGAGTTACTATGTATGTATATATATACTTATACATAAACATTTTATGATATATTCAAATACTACGGTCTACTACAGAATGTATTGAATGTATTGGAATGAATGATATCTCATTACAAATTTTATACGTGTGACGATTTCGAGAGATGCTGTAAAATTGCGAAGCACGTTTCTGTATGCAAATGAGATCATCAATGAAGTGACAAATTTATATTTCCACGAATACGCATAATCTACAACTTATGTATATCGATATTTTTATCACGCTTGCATAGCAAAAACAATTGCATTTTATGCTTTTTCATCCTAAAAGCAATAAAATAACATATTGCATATTTCCTTACAAAATTGATGAAAATCATGATTTGTATTACAAAAGATAAATGCATTTTATTCAAATGAAATTATTACTGATTTAAATCACAGACAAATAAATTTCATTTTAATAAAATGAAAATGGGTATTTAATATACAAAATAATTATTAATATTAAAAAAATATCGAATAAAAATTTACCTTTTAATTTTAAATCTGAAATTTAAAATTGTTTCTAAAAAAATGATAAAATTATTATCGCTTTATTTCGTCTTGTTGGAATGTTTAGAATTTGAATCGTACCGATTAAATTCCATAATTTACCATAATAAATTATAATTAATTAAACATTAGACTGAATTAGTTGGATTTTGGAAAATGGACGTTGTCGTGAATGGACGACGAATAGGTTGTATTATATAGATTTGATTCGGTGGCAACTGTCGGTGGATTGCGCGCGGAATATGCCTCGCTCGCAATCACGAATTCACTTTTGAATGATTGCGCGTGTATCTGCAATTCGCACACCGTGTGTCTTCGTGCTGCGGCTCTCTCGTCGCGTAAAATCGATTCTGCTCGCTTTAGCGTGGCGGATTTAATTCACATTGTACAAGGCCATTGTCCGCTCGCAAGTGCGATTGGCCAGCCAATTCTGCATTTCTATCGAATCATCAGCTTTCCACAGAAATCCGGCATGTTATGATTTCAATCTTTCC
>JABFPJ010000352.1:0-45120 GCA_022817425.1 Gryon sp. ZL-2020 | reverse complement strand
AAAAAAAAAAAAAAAAAGAGATAAAAAATTTAGAAATAGTAAGTGGTATTTTTTTATATCTCATTGAACTAGTTCTAAGGAGTATAATTATAAATTTAATATACAGTAGAACTTGTGAAGAGTCCTGTTGTCTGTCTTTGTCTTATGACTGAAGAGTCCTGTGTTTCTATCTTTTTTCTACTTATGCTTTTATATGATAGAAAAAAAAAACATAAATACAAGACTTCTCACAAGTTCTACTGTATTAATAATTATATATTATATACACGCAAAAATTTTAATTTTTCCTGTTTTTTCTGACAGAGCGACCACAGAGGGACGGCATTCAAAACAATTCAAGCAAAAAATATGGACTTCTTAAATGTTTTCTTGTGTGTATCTAATATTTTATAATTAGAAATGGAAAATCCAGTAGATCATCAACATTATAAAACGAAAACTCATTCAAACCTGATGTAAAGCCTGTCGTGCAGCATTTTGTGCCGCAGTAGCAGCTCGTTGAGCCTGTTGCAACTGCGTCTTCTCGCCAGTCAAAGCCACATGTAAATCACGCGACTGTTGCTCCAAACCCATGACAATGATTTGCTTTCCAGCCAAAGCCGCGGCTGCCGTTTGAGCCGACTGAACAGCCGATTGGGCCAATTGGTTCTTCGCCATATAAGCTGCCTGATGAGCGGCTGCCGGTTGACTCGTTAACTGAGTGTGAGCCTGATCCGCGGCGCCTTGGGCGATACTCACCAAACTTCCGCCAACACTATAACCAGTTTTCGGCTTATGAGTGTCAATGGCATATTCCTGGTGATGACCGTAAGTGGCCGCATGGTCACTATCATCGATGTAATGATTTTCCAAGTAATGACTTGGCTCTTGAATGTTATATTGCACACCATCGACTTCTACCACGTGCTTTTTGTCGATGTTCTTTGTACGTTGAGCTGGCAATGCCAAAGTCACTGCCACGCAGGACACCAGTAAGAGTATCTTCATTGCGACAATTCTGCAATTTTGATTGCCTGAAACAAATTAACAGCATTTTTATTAAACATTTTTGATAGATCATCACTTTTTGCTCTAAATGAAGTATTTTAGAGCTGTTTCTCTCTTTTGATGAAATTGTTAGAATTCCTTCTTTCGGGAAAAAATCAATTGACTATCTGATTTTAACTACGGAGATAATTGTTTGCACTATCTAGATAGTCATTTTAACAATTTTTCTCGAAAGAATAAAAACTTTTTTTTATAATTTAACATATTTAACATATACATTTTTCATATATAAATTTAAGTTAAAAATCTCTTTAGTTTTGCTATTCTATGAAATAACAAAACAGTTTTAAGTTGAAAACTTACATAACGTCGAATAGAAATTTTCTTTTCGCGACTTTAGTTAGTACTAATTTCTCTTCACTGTCGGCTATGCACGATTAGTTATTGAATTGTAACAGAGTGAAGTTTTTCGGGCCTAAAGTACATGCGATATTAGACACTATGAAAGTATTCACCGGGAAATTGTTCCAACTATGTTGTAATGATTTCTTGTTTCCATTATTATTGTTCATGAAAAGTGACAGAGAAACGCCGCATTTCTTGTAGTATTTATGAATAAGGATTTATTACCGTGATTGGAAATTCCATGCAAATCTATAAAAATGCATTTACTTTATCGCAATAACCATTGGTGAAAAAGACATTAATTTGAGTGAACTCGTGACAAGAAAAAAATAAACTCAATTAAATTTAATTATACACGTTTTGTTTCGCGCCACTTTTTCCGTCATTTACATATGCACAACATAAATTATTAAGACATAACTTAGAGTATTACGTATTCACATAGTAAAAAAAAAGTATGTTACATATAGAAAGATTAAATAATAAAATTATTTAAGTGGAAAATCCTTTTATCTTGTATATAAAAAAGGCGAATTGAAGTTTTCGAACGAGGGAAAAAAAAGATCATTTGAAATTTGCATTCGTGCGTAGGTTATTGATAAACGGGTTAATTATGTATTACAAAAACATTTTCTTGTTTCCAGCATTCAATTAATATATTGATTATTATTCTCAGCAAACTGCATAAATTGTCATCGGATTTTCTGTCCGATCAGAGAGTGATGTAATTTGTGAAAGCAATTTTTTCGTTACACTTGTAAAGTGTCAGTGAATCCGTTTATAATCTCGGCCTCTTTTCCCGAGTTATTTCCATCGTCATATACTTTTTTCATCGGTTTCATCAACTGATCATCCATTTGCATTAGTAATTGCCATTTTTTATTGCTAATATTCTAAACGGGCTTTTGAAATTTACGCGATATCCTACGCGACATGGAAATACGAGAAATATGTAGCCAATGTGTAAATCAATTTTATAATCAGCTCAGTGGTAAAAGTATTTAGTTTCGATGTAAAATAATTGAATTCGAGAAAGATTGGTAGAGATAAGAAATGAGTAAATCATTGTGAAAAAATAAAATAATAATAAATAATAATAATAGTGAGAAATGATAAAGTTAAAAGAAAGAAAGAAAAAAGGGTAAAAGCGCATGTAATGTTAGAACGTTGATTTGTGTATTTAAACGTGACTTGTCCACTGTTGCAATATAAAGCGGCTGATTTAAATCCGGAATTACTGTTTGATTGTGTTTTGAAAGTTTTACTCACATACTGGAGCACTTTTCTGGATATTATCTAGGTACAATCAACAAGCATAATAGTCGTAGTGTACCTGATACGTCAAGCCACGTTCGCGGTTCAATTTTTCACACGTTCGCCCTTTCAAATTCACTGACTGGAAACAAGGCCCTGTGGCTTGTAACGCTGAACTGACCTGCACCACTATCACGATCGTTTGCCTAATCTTACGCTTTTTATTTAAATAATACTCTAAGTATTACGTTTACGAATTATCTAATTTGACTTCAAACCATACAGTTTGGCTTAAATAATGCACACATTTTTGTTTTAATTTTTGCACTTTCATTTATGCAGTGATATGGGTTATATTTTATGGGAGCTTAATTCTAACTTTTCAATTTACCAAAAAAAAAGTTCATTTAAAAGAAACATAATTTTTCAAAGTATTTTTAAAAGTAAAATTTAATTAAACAATTTCTGAATAGTTTTAAATGAAAAATATATTAATGAAAGGTATTATAATTTGATAATTATGTGAAAATGTAAAATTATTCTAAATAATTTAAATGAATTCGGAATTGAAAAAAAGATTGATTTCTTTAAAATTTAAAAGAATGAGAATAAAATAATTATTTTAATTTTAATTGTTAAATTATTGATGCGTAAATTATGAAAAATTTTATAGAAAGACGCGAATTCTAATAAGAATTCTGGTCTTCAAGTGTAAGTAATATTAAAAACCCGAGAAATGGTCGAAAAATGAAATTTTTTAATTTAAAGCTAAAAAATGTAAGATTTAGATTTTTGTAAATGAATATAATTGACATCTTAATTAAATTAATTTTCTATCGAATGTTAATTATAGTTATTTAAGTGTAAGAGTACTTACAGGATACTATTTAAAATCAAGAGGTGTCCTTGCACTGGAAAGGAGTTTAGAACTGATATTAGCAATCGTCCATCGGAGCTTTTATATGGCGAACATTGTTTTAAAATAGCGGGAGGGGTCTTACAATTTAAAATGTATATTGTTATTTGATATTGCAATTGAAAATTATTTTAAATTGGGTTTTCTTATCATGCATGTACCGAAAATTCTTTCCTTCATTCTTAATCGTAAAATTTTATTTTCATACAGAGGGAAAAGTAGGGATTAAAATGCAATATTAAAATGTTGAATTAAAATGCAGTATTTATTATTTATGCAAAACGACCTGTTTTCGTTGTACTTTCAATAAATATTATGCTAATTTTTTCTAAATTGTTTTAGATTATTAGAGTAGAAAATTTGAAATTTAATATAAAATACGGTAAAAATATGTAAATGAGAAGAACATTTACATGTATAGTAAAATTTTTTTACGAATTTAAAATTTGCTAAAAATAAGCGAATTTGTGACAATTTTTATAATTTGACGATATGTTAATCATCATAATTTAAATTTTATGATGACGAAAGTGACGAACAATATTTTTATTTTAATTTGTTAAAATTAAAATTATATTTATAATATATATCTTTTATATTTAAACTTTATTTCCATTTCAACGCAGTAAAAAAGTTACACAATATTATAAATTAGTTAAGAGTTGTATTACAATGATATGCTACAATAAAATATTGTATACAATGCAAATCATTTTTATGTTAAATAAAGTTCCTATAAAGATTTAATTACATTCACTTACCCTAGTGCAATTGTAATCGAGTTATAAAATGATCCTATTGGGTTACGCGTATTATTATTATGGTCTTAATAAGGAAATCCGACATTCTCACTAAAATTAAAGAAACAACGACGATATATTAACTCAGTCATGAAAAGCATTGTCATAATTAGATTTGACAGTAATTGAGTCTTGATTAAGCATGATGATATTAAAAAAACCACACACTCAAAAAAATATGAATGTTTGTTTGTTTTTTTTCCACGAAAAAGTAGGAAAAATTCAGATTTATTTCATACATTTTCAATAAAAACATTTGGCAATTTCCCATTTTTTATTTGAATGTTTATAAATACCATCCCTTTGGGGTCGCTCTGCCAGAGAAAATAGCAAAAATTGATATTTTGTTTTTTTTTCCGTGCAATAAGTCCTAACTAAGAAATTAAGATAACATTTCGATTGAAAATGAATTATTTTACGGAATTGATTTAACTAGGGTAAATAAATGCAGATATAAAACGACGCACACAAGATGCCGGTCAGAAACATACTGGTCTTGAATTTTCAAAATCAATTCATATAAAAATTCTAACGAAGTTAAGGTAAAGTTTATTAGTTTAACTAATTTAAATAACCTGTTAGAATTGATGTAATTATATCTAAGAAATATCATAAAATTGTATAACATTGAAATCCACATTTTGCAACTAATAATGTTATTAAATAATGTCAAATGTGTAGCAACAATTTTTATTAAGCTCAATCATGTTTGATTGTTTCGAGCAAAACATGTTTGCAATTTCTTTTCCATTCTAATTATTTCATCATAATTAGAAAAGTGATCATTTTTGTTATTATTAGAACTTGAGAGGGACGTGACAAGTTTCGTTGAGTTCCCACCAGAATTGTTACAGAAAAGCAGTTAATAGTTCTATCATATACGATTTTTACATATATAGAGCGGCAATAAAGTAAAAGGGCAAAGTGCTGACATTTGCATTGAAATCGTGACACTATACAAACGCACGAGGCGGACAGTATACACGCTTCGTTGATTTCGTTTTAGCACGGAATCATTACTGATTATGATTACTATTACAAAAAATCATATTCGCAAAACATAACTGTAGACAAGTTCGTCGAGCGTATTGATTATGTACATCATTTTTTTTGCTTTAACTTGCATATGCGAATGATTCTAATACTAACAAACATACATTAAAATTAACTCTAAATATTCACTTAGAGTTAATTATTCAATTTGTTAATATTTAAATTCAATTTTCAGAATGTTTCAAGTAAAATTTAATTGTAAAGTAGATCTACATAAATTCAATATTTGCTATAATAACACAAATAAGTAATCAATTTCGTGAATAATCATTTTGACCAGGTTAGCCTTTGGTTCGGAAATTTTCGCCAAGCATTTTCAATGTTAATTCTGTGATTTGTACGTGTGGTGGTGTTGCAATTATACACTTTATCGCGTTAGCAATATCGTCGGCCTCTAAACCATTCCAATTAGAGCGATCCAAACCTGGTGCATTGCTCGAGTTAATGATGTTGGTTTTCACGTAACCAGGACTAATGCTCTGGGAACAAATCGAAATACAAAAGTGATCACAATGTATTTCCTGATCATTTCAAATATCGATATTAAATGCTTTTTTGAAATTTATTTTTATTATTCTATGGTGCTTGAAACTTACAGTGACTTTAATTTTGCCACCGATTAATTCATTCTGAAGAGATTCAGTGATTGCTGTTACTGAATGTTTTGTGGCTGCATAAACGTTACTAAAGATATTTGGAATCTGGTAGACTCTGTGTCCTTGTAAACTACAAAAATATAATCAAGTTATTATATATGCACGTTTTTCGAGCGACTTATTAAATAGTTGTTCAAATGGTTTCATTTAATACTCGCTATTATAATTCATTAAATTATCTCTTTGCGTGTGATAGAATAAGAAAATTAAAACCTTTTTGACGTATTTAGAAGTGAAGTATATTAAACGAAAATATTTCATAAATATTTTAATATGATATATTTGTTGAAAGTAGAAATTAATAAGATATATTTAAAAAGATGTATTAAAAAAAATGTATTAAACAATTTATTTCAAAGAATTTGAGAAAAAAGAATATATATGGAATTATGAAAACGTTGTTTCGGACCTGTTTAAATTGATGATATGTCCCTCGTTATCATTCTCAGTCATCAGTTTAATACTCAGTTTACTACATTGTAATAATCCCATTACATTGACAGCATATACTTTCTCCCACACGTCTCTTTCCGTATCTGAAATAATAATACACCTTTCAGTACAAAAGTAATATTTTTTCACACGAATGCTGTTATTACATAAACTTCACTAAATTTAGTCAATTTATCAAAAAAATCATTTAACTATTAATTAAAAATTAAAGTTAAATTTAATTTTTAAGCCTAAAAGAAGAATTAAGTTTAAATAATGAGAAATTAATATATCTGAAATTACATTTATAATTATTATGTAAAATTATTTTATTTTTTATTACGAGAATTTTTTAGTTTTGCTTTATATATAAATATATTACCTAATTTAATGAATGAAATTGAAAGTATCAGTTTAGTTTGATGAGATTTAGTTTATCAGTGAACGGTAAGGTTTTCATCTTAAACTAAGTAGCGGTACTAAATGTTAGATGTCGTTAAGTTTCTGCTTGAGAACCTATTTTTCTCTATTTTAAGAAAATGTATTATTCCTTTTATGTAGAAAAAATGAATTAGTTTTTAAAAACATAAAATACAAATTTTCGTTCTAAAAATGTCACAAATGGTCATTTGGTGCATATTTTCAACTAAAAATATGTAATGTATTTTTAAAAATGTGTAATGTTAACTTAAAATAAAAAGGTCAATTTTTTTTATTTACAACACTTTTGCAGAAATGAAAATTGATTTTATTTTTGACGCCAAATATTATATACTTCATCATTGATTTTTGTTAAAGGAAAAGTGGAGATTTTGTATAGAAAAAGTATAAACTATTTGCATTGCTTCACGGGAACATTATCTTACCTATAATTTTGCCGCCTAACACAATTCCAGCATTGTTCACAAGTACATGAACAGTACCAAACGACTGTTTAATCTCTGTAAATGCATTTTCAACACTGTCCGCATTTCCAACGTCACATTCCAGTGCATGAAACTGACCACTTCCCTCAACTTTTGCCATTTCTTCCTATATTAAAAAGAACTTATCTTTCAAAAAAGTTTAAACATTTTAAACTTTAAAATTGGTATACTATCAAGAATATCAATTCTACATCTAATGTTTGTATGCAAATTATATAAAACAATATTACAACTATTTTTGAATAGCCAAAATGTAATTATCAAAACATAATTTTATTTGAAGATTGGATTTTTATAAAATAAGCATTTCATCAGAAATTCCTTGTTGACTATATATGTTTTTTCTTTTGTTGTATACTTTCTATGTTATTTTTCATTTAAATTGATCATTAAAGTTAATAATTTCCATTAATTTTTAAATGAATTGATATGTTCAATCAATTAAATTATAAAAACTTTTAAACTTTTATATGTTATTTTATATATTATTTTTAACAAAACATAATTTTGTTATATATTTTTGTTACATTAAGAGAAATTCAATCTGAAGATTTTTATTCTCAGTAATATTAATCGATCTTTAAATGTTACGCAGAAAAAATCGATTTTAATACGTAATATAATAAATAAATAATATCTAATTAATGAAGAGATCAAGTTAAGAAATAATACAGTAAGATATGGAAATAGCAGTATTTTATTTAATAATGCTTATATTTGCTACAATAAGAAAAACAATAATATACAAATTGGTAATTTGTAAAAAGGTGCACCTTTTTAACAAACCAAGGATATACTTGTTGAAACTAAAAAATTACGATCTTTTCAAAAAAGGGTTTTTTATGAAAATAGTTTTCAAATTTCTAACATTTTTTATCAGAAAAGCTGGTAACTTATTGATTTTAACAAGTATATCCTTAATTTGTTAGAAAGATAGTAATTTTTATATTATTTTTCTTAGTGTACTGTCATGTCCAGTTTTACTATACACTGTATAAAAAAGTTCTGTTCTTTCAACGATTCAAAATTACTATTACATATAGTACATGTTCATGTACAATTTTTTTCAATGTATACTATATACCTCCATAACGTTTTTTCTTCTCGCAAGTCCAATCACATTCATTCCAGCTTGAAACAAAGTTTTAGCAGTCGCTAATCCTATGCCAGATGATGCACCAGTCACTACGGCTATTTTTCCAATCCACCGCTCCATATTGTCTAATTTCTAAATTATTAAAAATATATTCTATATACTTTTTATTTATCAAATGAAAGTGGAAATTGAATATTGTAATTTCAATTCGCACTTTTGCTTTTAAATTCCGTTATTTTCAGTGGACTTACAAACTGAATTGAATTTTTTCACTGCCAATAATAGTCAGGAAAAATGAATATTATATGAGTGTTGAAGATGACAACGGTAAGAACTATCAATTACAATCACATATGGATATTAGCAAGCAAACACGCTTAACTAATAAAATCATTTTATTGCCAACTTGACTGAGATTGTGTTTAAACTATAGAAGTTGCTGTAGTTACATGTCGGCAACTTAAGAAAAATTGTAGAAAAATGTATTCTGATGATTTATTTTAGTGATCCACATATCCAGTGAGAAAAATAGATAATCAAAAATGCAATTTATACACAATAAAAATAACCATTCAGATAGTCGCAGCAATTATTTGGTTGGTCAAACTGATGATTTTGACTACTTGTTAAAGTACAACCAAATACTATTTGAATAACCATTTTTCTCATGTATTCACATTTAAATTTTAACAAGATTATTTTTCATTTTCGCTTAGATAGTTTTAGTATTTCTGTATACTTTTAAACTAACATTGCAGCAGTTGCACATCACTTGAAAAATGCACGTGAAAGACTGTTTTTTGTTTGAGATGTTTTAAACGTAAGTCCGCAAATGTAAAAACAATAACTCACACCTGCTTCTACAAGAAATACTAAGTAAACTGTGAACAATAGCGTTACCTGCAGTTAATATAAATATACGAAATACGAAAGTCTACGTAAGTTTAAAATAGTTATGCAAACATGTGTATGTCACACTAATATGGTATGTCATACTGGACGAATGTTTTCTTCTTCGTCGTCTTCCTTGAGTGCAAATGAGGAAAACTTTTGCAATGCGATTGTTAAAAGAGTAATGTGAGTAATACCCACTGAAGGCTATTGTAATAAACCACTGTCTTAGACAAACATTATCGACACTTAATAAAATCAAAGTTCCCTCGATACTTTGTGAACAACCTTTTCAATCTAGAAAATATTCTGTTTCGACAAATTTTACTTATGCAAAGAGAAATTTCCATCACATAAGATCACTTTTGTTTCAGCGAGAAATTGAGACTACAATCTTGTTTGGAGTTTAATGTTCTTTTGTTTGTAAAATTTGTATAATTTGTAAAATTTGTTATACTTTGAAAATAATCTGAATTATTGCACTGAAAAAAAAGATAATCACATCGAAGGAATAAAAATGAACAATTTTGTGTGATTATCTTTATTTTTCTGATTCATTACAGAAATCAATGAGAACTGAAGATTACATCACAGATAAGGTCAGGTAATTATTTCTAAATCTCGGCTTTGTAACTCAATGAGTCTTTTTTTCTTTTATCTTCGAGAATTGTAATAAAATGAATGATGTTTGTTAGTGTTTTTTTGTAGGAAACTGAATATTAAGTGCAACGAAATGTGTAAGTATAAATAAATGTACCGTTTATTTATAAATAGTTTAATTATACGAAACACGCGAGATAAAAGCGCGTCACGACTCTTCGTGAAAAGCGGTAATGCAATTTTGACGCAAACTTGCTTCAAACGAAACATTGAGTATGATTGACAGTAGCATTGAGATACATTCAACGCAACAAATCTAAGCAATTATTCAATAATCGCCTATTTGATTCTCGTCAGTTATAAGAAACACACACAGCAAAATTGATAGTTAAAGTTACTATCTTATAGTAGTTACTTTGACTACTCAAATACTTATTTTAATCTAAAAAAGTCAAAACAATTTTGCAAACAAAGTTTGATTACATAAACAATGCAATTTTAATTTCTTATCCACTTTAAAAAAAGTTAATACGCTTAAATTAGCGTCAAATAAGATGGAAATATATAATAAGCATTTTTTGTCCATTTATAGGTAGAAATAATGTGATGTTGGTAACATGATTTAATGGCTATTACTTATCATAATAAATACATATAATTATAATTCGATACTCTTATAATCGACTCTTTTTGTGTATTCTACAATGTTTGAAAATTGCTGCAAGTAAGTCGCCATTCATTGACATAGGTGAAAGTACACTTTATTCTTCAGTTTTATATATACACTCTGTCATAAAAATTTGCGGAAAATCATCCCAACGGCGCAAGTGCATTGATTCCGACCGACCAATAAATATGCTCACACGTGCAAATGCTATATTTTACGTAACGTCCGCGAGAAATGTGAAAGAGAGAAATTGCAGATGATATAAAATTTTGATTATTCAACATCATCAAGAATCATATCTAATATCGCCGCGAAACTCTACTTTATATATATATTTTGCATCTTTTACTTTATATAACGAACCGATATTACAATAGAATGGCAATCATTTCTTCTCATTGTCGTTTTTTCCGCGTATTGTTCAAGTGATAAACGCTTATTATTTTATTATAATATATTCGGAAGTAACATGCTTCAATATTCATATTAAATTTGATTATTAAAGTGGATTTTATACTTGTTAATATGATTATAATTGCAAAAAGAGAGAATATTTTTTTCATAAGACGATGTTGGTAATTTCAGTGTAGTTGCAGTTATTTTTGAAAATATCAAGAAACACTTTTTGAAATAAATATATAATTGTAGTTAAAGTAAATGTATATTTACTTTAAATTACCTTAGTTGTTTTGCAATCTTTTTTGGTACTTTTTATCCATGTATAAATACTACCGTAAAACAACGTGTTCCCCTAATTTCGCAATATCTTAAGAAATATGAGTTGAACTAAAGTTTTTATGAGAAATTTCCCATAAAAATGTTATAGTGAAAAATGTTCTTATAATAATAATTAATAAAATAACTTTCCTGAAAGTATACAACTTCAAAATATATAAGATGATACCAAATCCATCATCCCTAAGAATACAAAGGTAGATTGAAGGTTGAAAATTGGTAAATTCAACATTTATAAAAGGTTGAAATGTTGAGTCTAACAAATTTTCAATGTTGAATCTAAAATGTGTTGTTGGGGATATCAGACCCAGGTAAGTAGAATCACTCATTAATAAAAGATGTCTTTGATCGGTCATTGAATTAAAATGATAATACATTTATTTTGATTGTAAGCTCTTATGGGTGATAATGCATTTCGAGGGTCGTCTAAATTTAAGCCATTCATATAATAGAGTTAGACTTGGAAATGGTGAAAGTATTTCGAAGACTTTCATGTTTGAACATCTCTGAGTATATCAAGTTGGATACTCTAACAGAAGAGTTCAGTATCATCTCACCTGCATCCTCCAGTGTTCTATAAGAATTTTGAGTTACGTTTATTGTTGTATTTATAATGGTGACAGAAATGTTATGCGCCAACGTTTTATCATCAATCATATAAACTCGTAACGAACATCTGCAATTATATATTTTGGATTACACGTTCATTTAAGTAAGTATATATATAGCGGTCATTAAATCTTGATTAATGATGGCTAATTTTTAAGTCATCATCTTATTATTACTTTATTATTAAATCTTCGGGATGAAATTATCGCGAAATTATGTTAATTTAAACACTCTTTTTTATTCTTTTGATTTCATAATTGGTTACTAAAATTAGATGGTTTATTTTGTATGTATAATGTTGATTATAAGGTATTTTAAGTTAATAATTTGTGCTTGATATTTATAGATTTATAAAATATGAAAATCGAATTAAGTAAATTTGAAAAGTTTACATAAAATACATATATTGATTTTGTGTAAATGTAACATTTTGCATATTGAGTTAAAATTGGCTTTTATTTACGCTCATTTATTAAATAATATTTTCAATAAAGATTTCTTATTTTTAAAATTGAGTTATTCTTTTGTTTCTATAATTTTAAATAATAAATTGAAAACTAAATTAATTTGATTTTTCAAAAAAGCAGTTTTTTTTAATTTTTAAAAATCTGTTTACCCACTTGTATATTTTCAGTTAAATTTATAATTATTTTAAAAACGTAAACTGAAATCAAAATTACATGAAATTATGCAACTAAAATAAATGCGTCACTTTGATTTTGTAACAAATTAAATTTTTTTGATTTTTCAAAATGATAAATCTAATATTAATATTTCGGTCTTTGTTAAACGGATAGTTGTTTCGGATGATTATTTACGTCAATTGAGATAATTCAGGCACGAGTAATCTCGTTTTGCGAATAGAAAGGTATTAGAACGTAAACTTGACAAATCTGAGCTACACAGTCGTATAGTGTTAGTAGATCAAAAAGACGGGTACGACTATGATGCAAAAGATGCATAGACTTAATTATCTCTTATTACGAACATAAGTCATGCAATAGGTTTCGAAATAGAACTTTACATCATATATCAACGTCTGTGAATTATCGCTATTTTGAGCAAAAATGCAAATATACATATTTGAAATATATTATGCTGATGATATTATTTGACATAGATTAATTTTCTGTCGTACGGAAATCACATCTGATTCATTCATAAATTATTAATTGATGATCCAAACGTTTTCAAGGATTTTTCTCACCAATTTGACTTCGTATGAAAGAACAAATTTAACTTAGATTTTTTTACCATCATTTATGTTAAAAAAAGAAAACGATTCCCCACGATTGTGTTGGTGTTTTGTATGTTTCCTGGATATGCAGGTTAACAGGATGTTCAGGAGTATGAGATGACGAAACGGCATTACATATGTAATGGGATTATACGATCACAAGTACATTTTACGACATGCGAAAGGCTTGATGCTATACAAATTCCGATGATGTTTCATGTACATGTATTTGAGTTTTAAAGAGTATTTCAGTCGAACAATGATGTATAAATTAATTCATTCCTTACATTTCAATGAAGAGAACAAGAAACATTAGTTTTTATGTAACATTTTTATGACGATGTTAGTTTGCAGTCATGCATTGCACCATCATTTTTTTAAACTTTTTTTTATACTGAACAAAGTACATAGTCAAATTAACTATTTAGATAGTCAAAACAACTATCCAGAGTATTTTATTATATTATTTTTTAAATTTAAAAATATTGTTCTTATTCTAAAAATGTTCAATTGCAGTCGTGCATTGCACCATTATTTTTTAAACATTTTTTTTTCATTCCAAAAATTGCATAGTCAAATTGACTATTTAGATAGTCATAATAATTATCCAGATTATAAATTATAATACAATTTTTTAAATTAGAAACATTTTCATGGTTGTTGTACAAATGTTTAGTTTCATTTTTTTCTGATTAAGTAAGTCTTATAAAATTGTGATTTTGCAGATTATGGAGGAAGAGAACGTCTGGAGGAAATTTATTTAAATAGTACCATTTTAGACGACAAAACAAATTACATGCAGAATGAGAAAAGTGGAAAATAAAATTTGGATGTTTATGTTGATGTTGATCATCAATTTGCATTCGTTGATTGCACAGAATGAAAAGGTACGTTAATGTAAGACTGCAATAATAATAAACTTAATTAATTGCTCTATAACATTAGCAGATAGGCAATTATCTTGCATGAGTAAGTTAAAAGTACCGCTCAGCACTTCTGTTGGAATTATTTATTTTGTATTTTGTAACGATTATGAAATACTACGTTTATCACTAAAATTAGGATGCTTTTTTTTAATCATTTTTGTAACAAAATTGTATAAATTTTAATGTCGGATGATTCTTTGTTACTGGAATAATATTAAGGAAGAAAACATTCATTAACTTAACTTCATTGAATGGATTTTTACAATAAATTATTATTAATTAAATTTATTGATTAATTAATAATTAATTAGTTTGACTGATTTTTTAAATCAGTCATAATCAATTACATTGTTTCTGATTTCATAACATTTTCCCATCGTGAGTCCAATGATTTTGCTTTAATGAATAGTTTAACGTTATAATAATTTTATTACAAAAATGTTTAAATTAATAGAATCATGTAATATTTCACCTTATAAATAATACAAAGTAATTATTATTTCCTGTTTTTTAATGTCTATTAGTTATGTTAGAAATGAAATATAAATTTTCAAATGTAATATTGTGAACAATAGATAAAATAAATTTTATGATAATACGGGCATCAGTTTGAATAACTGCTGTGTATTTGTTTGAAATCGTGTCATATTGCAAACGAGTTAAGGCAATCGGTCCTTTTTAAAGACATACAATGATGCTAACAATGACCGACCTCGCAATGTTCTTATAGTGCAAATTAGGTAAAAGTATTGCTGTCATTATACATACATACATATATAAATATATACCATATATAAACTGAACTAGATTTATATATATACAGGATGTTCTATTTCAATTTCAAAGTCATTCTAAGTCGAAATTAAATAAATTAAGGAAAAGGAAAGAAAAAGTAATGCAATTTTATTTTTTCTTCTTCAACATACACTCAAAACTTTACATTGTAAAATTACAGTAAGTTTGCTTTCTATATTTTAATTCTTAATAGATTTCACAGTACATTTCAAATAAAATACTGTAATAATACATTTTTTGTGTTATTTTAAAGTGATATTAACTGGAAAACATACTGTAAAATCACAGATGTCGTTTTGAGTGTAGAATTACAGACTATTTTACTAAAAAAAACACTCCATTTTCAGCAAAAACGCCAGATTTTTCGAGAGCAAGTGTTGCCTGCATTGGGAGGAAAAATACCCGAAGAAGCATTTCGTGCAGATCGTTTGGCATTAAATCGTCTTAATAAAGAAGGCATCACTGTACCTGACGGTGTCTTACTCGATGCCAGAGATGTTGTGAAAAACACTGATCCTGTTATTTCAAAGCCTGAGATTATAAAGGTATTTAAGTATAATTTAATTTTGTGTAAGAAAAAATGCATTTTTATAAATAAGTTAATTAATTTTAATTAATATATTGTTGATTTGTAGGTTTATCTCACCTCGGATGGAAGGTACGTACCACCCGAGGGCCGCAATCACTATCAAGATCGAAAAACGGTGGATACCACTTATCTTATAAGAATGCCGATAAGCAAATACACCAACTATCCACGACAACAATTTCATTTACAAAATTTTTACAAAACGCATACACTTAATAAATTACACAATTACCCGACTTTTAGTCATTTTGTATCGACACCACCGCCGCCTTATGAGACGATTATTTCGCCACTCGTGCTACCAACAAGTGCTGGCTTATTGGGACATTCGTATTATCCAAAAGTTTGGCACTTTGATTCAACGTGGGATTTTGCATTCTCACCGACTAGCAGTTATATTTTTGCGGATAAATTGAATCCATTTCATTATAATCCTGTAAGTATTCAAAATATAATTAAAAATATATATAATTGTATTTGTAAGACTTAAATATCGTCCTTTTATTTTCACAGATTACAGATTATTTGCATCATATATCACCGAATTTTCATGATCGATCATTAAGACATATAAATTCTGGACAACAGCAAAATACAGTAATGAATTTTTCGCCGCAACAATTAAATGCGCAGAAAATACAAAATACTTCTTCATATATTCCTGAAAATAAGATAAATAATTCGAAAATTGTTGGAAAAATTAATACTTCCGGTTACACTAGTCTTACAAAAGTACCACCAACGTCATTTACTTGCGGCGGTCGGACGGGAACTTTCGCTGATATTGAAACTAAATGTCAGGTAAGCCAGTTAAAATTATGTTTTGTAATTAAAGACGTAAGATTATTTTTGCCTTAATATTTTTTAAATAATTTTTTACTTACTTATATTTTATTTAAAAAGAATAAATTAAATTTTGTTTTAGGTTTTTCATGAATGTACAGCTTGGTCGAAAACGACGTCACTTTGTCCACAAGGAACTGCGTATAGTGAAGTAAAGAAACGTTGCGAATGGTGGCATGATGTTGTATGTGTTAATTCATAAGAATTTTATTTTATGTAATTGAAGTAACTTTAAAATGTAAATTTGAAAACAAAAAAAGGATGGTTGTAATAAAATATTATTATTATTATAACCATTACTTATAACCGATAATATTACATTCCGAAAAATAGTATTATTCAATTTTTTACAGTTTGCAACTGCAGAATAATTTAAAAAATACCTCCAATATGTAGACAAAAAAATATATTTTTGAAAAATGTGTAATATATAATATTAATTTTGTATATTTTTGGAATATTGTTTGGAATTTGCTTTTCGGGATCGCAATATACTGTAAAAAAATAGCAAAAGTTAGTAGATCTCTTTTCTTTACAGAATCAATAATAAGTTATGAAATATAATTATAAAATCAATATACTCTTCTTGTCTTATCTTAATCTTCGAAAAAGATATATTTATTAATATAAAATGGTATATGAATATGTATAATACATGTACAAGTAAAACGCAGAATTAATTTAAAATTATATAAATTGCATGAATCATACATTATTTTTGCAATAGGATATGGTATTATCCATTTTCACTTTTTTCATTAGCGAATGTTTCTGTCAAACGTATGTACAGTAATTTGACGAAAAATTGAATGCTATCATAATATATGCAATAATTGTTATATTAAAATATTTTCAAGGATATTAATAGAATATTATATAAATTGTTAGAAGAATTGTTGTAAATAATGTAATATTGATTTCAATGTTATTCAATTATTATTATGTTGCTATATTAAACGATGCTTGTGTGCTTCCATTATAATCTTCAAGTATTGTTTATCTAGTAATTTTATATAGCTTACTGTATATTATGTAATTTTTAAATTAGCATATTATTTTTTAAGATCACGTTTTTGTAAAAATTATATATATATGTAATATAATAACTAATTATAATGGAAAATTAATTGTAAGTTCAAGTAATTAAGCGTATTCAATTGTCAATTAATAAAATGATCGATCACTGAAATTCATATTCCTATTGTCTGCGCTAATAGTGTGTTCTCTACTGACAACTATTCTGTATTGAAACATCTCTCTTTACTGCGCTAGCGAATTCGGTAAATGAATATGATATTTTAAGAAAACTTATTACCCTAATAAAAATATAATGTAAAACATATTGGTTAAGTAAAATATCAAATAAGGCCATACCTACGTCATACTACTGGTACTCGTCATACTTGTACAGCATAAAAATGTAAAAAAATATAAGCTGTATGTACGAATATGGCATCTAATTTAAAACCATACTTATGTTATATTTACTACGTGTTTGTGCGCAGATTTTCTAATATTTTATTATAAGTTTTGATTGCGTAATGTTATGACAATAACATAACCGTTTTTAGAAGAAGGTACAAATTTAGTAAATTTTGACGGAAGAATTAAAACATTTTAATTATAATGATTGTAATAATTGTATATAACAAGTCCCTAATGGAAGAAAATATATTTCGAAATATATGCAAAAATATATGTGAATATGTGCAAAAAAATATATATTTAACATATATTTCAAATATATTTCTGAAATATATTTGTAAAAATATAAGTAAAAATATGTTTGTAAAATATATGCAAAAATATATTTACATATAAAAAAATATATTTGAAATATATTTTCAAATATATTTTAGCGGCAAAAAGTTATATATTTTGACATATATCTTGACTTATATTTTTTTCCGTACGGGGTTTTAATGTATTTTTTTATATTTATATTTTCAGGTTTACATCATGAGAGGAACTTGTCGAAAAGTAATATTTTGGCAAAACTTTGACGTCACTAAAATGTCTAACCTTTAAGAAAATTCAAAATCTGCAAAATTTCTACATTTCAAACTTCTATTTAGTTAGTTCAAGTTTCGACTTAAATAAAAAATTTGCATCACTTATAGAATTACGATTTCAGATTATTTGAATATGCAACGTAAATCACATTTTGTGATTTGCAAGAAGACACATCAACAAGAGTACGAACAACAGAGTGATTGCAGGATGCAATTAAGATTTGCACATACTCCGGGGCGTGGTAGGAGGGATATATACCGCTGGTCGACGGACTTTCTCTGTGACATAATTTTGTTAGCGAGAGCCATGGGAGTCTGCAGAATAGAAGCTGGACCAGTATAGTTAAACATCGAACTTTGCGCGGTCATGACAACAAGTTACATTGCATTAACCGGGGCCATTGTTTCCGCCCTCGTGATTGTTGCTTATCCCAGTGCAATACCACAGGTGAATATTCAAATTTTTATATTCCTGCTAAACAATCATTTATCTTTTTTTATTAATATATAACGCGTAAATAAAATGAAAGAAAATTAATGTTTTTAAAATAAACAATAATTTTCTTATATATTTTTTAGCTGTTATATGTTTTTTTTTGATTGAAGAAATATATATAATAAAACATTTTAATTTCACACTTTTTGGATTGAGTGCAACATACATTTTATTAGTTACTTTTGCATTTATTTAAAATGTTTAAATCTATATTCGTCTATATGTTTATAGACAATATTATTTTATATTTTTTCAGTTTACAGATAAAAATATATTAAATTACTGAAAGAATGAGAAAGAATTTGGGTACGTGTGAATAAAAATGTGTATGTTGTTCATATTATATATATATATATATATATTGATTATATTTATCTTCAATTTGACATAATTTATACGAAGAAGTAAAAGGTGTCCAAAAATCTGAAACTCGATTAAATGCTAAATTTATCAAGTTTTAATCCGGTTCTTTTTCTTTCCATGTTATTGATTAATCGAATGCTTAATATTCGAAAAATCATGGTTTGACATACTTACAATAATTTACGAAATTATGATGAAATACTTTATAATGAGTGTCGCATTTTGACAGACTATTTATTTAAAGTAATCAATTAAAAATTGTAAATGATATACATCTATTTTATTATTTTTCCATCAACCAAAGTGTAAATTAATTCATCTACAATTATGAAAGATTTATTCGAATTTTAATTTATTGATGTTTATTTCAGAAACGCCAGGTGAATAATTATGAATATCACAATTTTCAACCTGTTGTACGTCTCAATGCACCGATCGTGGTGAGACGTAAATCTAAAACAAATGAACAAGATTTTAGTAAAATACCGGGCATTCCGGGTGTAGACTATCCCATTTACCACAAAGTACCGCCAACGAGTTTTTCTTGCGCTCACGTGCCAGCTTTACCAGGGATGTATGCGAATGTGGAAACTGGTTGTCAGGTAAAATCACTAAATATATACAATACAGTCACATAATACATTTAATCCACAACTTGATAGTATTTTCTCAAATGTTAATTAAAAATAACTCACTTTCGATATGAGTCAAATTCAATTTGTACTTCAATCAAATCAATTTTACTGAATTTGAATAAATTGCAAATGTAATCATATTTTTTATTTAATTTAAATGTATTTTATCTAAATTATTATTTTAATTGAATTGAAGTAAATTTTATTTCATTTTTAATTTGTTTAAGAAAAATAATTTAATAAAGTTAAGTTATATTAACTTAAAATAATAGAATTTCAATTTAATTCAAATCAATTTAACTTTCCATTGATTCGAAGCAAAAATGTTTTCATTGTTAGCTTTTATATCTAGCATTTGCAATCGCCTCTAAATCAGTAATGATAAAGCAAGATTTTAATGACGAAATGAATCTACGAAATAAATTTGAGTTACTAAATACCTTTATAAAGTGCAAGTTTCACACCAAATTGAATCATAAATAAAAAGAGATTACTTTCAATTACAAACATAGTGAGAAATATAAATTTAACTAATTATGATCGATTCAAATCAAGGCTTTATTGTGAAAGTGTGTTTGATTGTCAATTATGAAATGTTGAATTATTTCCTGTGAAAACGTACGTGTGTACGGGAAATAATGAAATTATTCTAAGTCGTTGGATATAACTTTATCTTACTTATATATCTCTCTAGTTCACAGTTCTTTTTTTTACAATTAAAGTAATCATTCTGTTTGTAGATATTAATTTGTGTTATGTAATTATTATTTTTTCATCTACTTTTTTAATAAGTCAGATTAGTCTGAGTAAATAGGAAACACATTAATTTCACTAATTAATACCGATTATGATATAATATATATAATTTAACGTAGCTAATATTTATTGTTTACATAATAAAGGTGTTAATTTTTAATTGCGTTTTAATTACTTAACTTCTCGTTAAATAAATTATTTATTAGTTACGTGATTGATAAAATAATTAAATTTGATTTATAAAAACTGGAAAATGGATTTTGAGTTTTTTTTTGAAAAATGCATTTTTTTTGTTAGGATAATTTTACAATGTCGACACACAATATCGCTGCAAGACAAAGATTAAACTTTATGATTAAGGTTACGCATGAAAACATTCGACAATGTCGTGTATCAAACGTTATAGTAAGATATTATATGCACTGGAAAGTTTACTATTTCGAATTGGAACAAACCGATTACGTAAGAGAATTACTCTCAGAATTACCGAGCCTCGAGGCAAATCGAAATCACATTCGGTTGAATGCCGATCTGATGAAAACTAAATTTTACCATGTGTTCTGCTTTTCACTAAAAATTTGTCAGATCCTTAAAGGAAAATCTGATTTTGCATATTATATATGTATATATATGATTATAATTTTGAAAATCTATTCAAAATTTGCAAATAACTTTTATTAAAAAAACATTAAAAAGCTGGTGTTTTTTTTGCAAAAAAATAAATATAAATAATTTACAATTTATATTATTTATTGCAACAAAAATTATTTCCATTTTTTAATCACTACATCTACTTATTTGTATTAAAAATATGTATTCATATTGTAAATAATTAACATCTGTTTTAATTCAAGTTAGAAGAAAATAAGATCTAATTAACTTCTCATCTCAAACGTAATACACCACAAAAGTCAGCATGAAATTAAGATGTTTCTTCATTGTTATTTTGTTTCCTTTTTTTCTTATCTTCTTTGCATTACACTGCAATAATTAACATACTGTGGTTACACGGCAATAAGTTTCATGCGGTTAACAATTTTTCTTCCGTAAATCACGTTTATATATATTTAAAGTCAAAATGATCCAACGTAAATTGTCTTTAGTATAATAAGCGTTTTCTTGACGTTGTATATTATTAACATGTTCTTACGTCTGCTTTTATGGTTATTGTTATGTTAATTGTTCTGTTTTAGGCGTACCACGTGTGTCACGATGGTCGCGAGGGAGAACAAGGAGCGCCATTCCTTTGTGCTAATGGCACATTATTTAACCAGAAAGAATTCGGATGTGATTGGTGGTACAATGTTAATTGTGCAGATGCTCCTTCTTTGTACAGGTAAACATTTTTATTCTCCATATATTAATTACACCAACATTTTTATTTTTTAATTATTGAATAATTTAAAAACAATTTCTAACTTTATTGTATAATTTGTTGCAGCTTAAACTTGGATCCAGAAAAAAATCCATACGTTCCAAAAGAAGTAAAAGAAGCTATACGACGTGAGAGACTCCAAATTGTGGTACCCTAAAATTGTACTATTTTAACATATAACATAATCTTAGTATAATTTATACTGTTACTAAATGTTGTACAATGAATGATAATTACTGCTGCCAGTATTATGTACAGTATATGCAAAACAATTATCTTATATATCCCATTGAAAAAATCCGATAGAAATAATTGCAATTGTATCAATCCAGTGTCTATTAATATCTTTTGTGTGATATCAAACAGGATTTAGAAATGGAAATGTCATTTTTTATGTATGTCTTTCTTATTATCGTTCATGACTTCTATTTTTATTTCTACAAGAATTCTCAATGGGGTATTTATTTTTATTGTGAATATTACTTTAGAGCAATTTGCGCTACATGCATTATGGCATTCCAAATATTTGGTAATTCAAATTAATGAAGATAAGTTAATCATTTCATGTTTAATTCACACAGTTTTTCGTTTTTTTAAATATGCTTTCATAAATTTAAGTCAATATTTAGATTTAATCATAAGAAATTCATTGTAAATCATTGACAGTTTGATGCGTTGATTACTTTTATATGACGTAAGAAAGTGCGGAAATCATAGAAGAAACGTAAATAAGATAACTTAATTAAATATTTCAATATTAGATTATGTTATTTCTTTGATTAGTTATTAAAATTACTATTCTATTACTTTCAATCAACTTTCTTAATCTTCTGACGCTGCAAAAGTTGTATGGGCAAGAAATTGAAATTATGATTCATTTTCAGTTAATTTTTAAGACAAACTGATTGTAAAATAATAAAAATTGTATTTCCTTCAAAAGGTTACAAGTAATTCAAAATTACAACATCTTGCATCTTGATTGCTCGAACATTTTTTACTATCAAAGTTGATTCGAAGTAATACAATAAATTTAATGACAATAAACATGTTTGATTCATTCACATTTACCAAAACCACCTCGCATTCCAACAGATTTGCCAATTCACAGCCACTTTGATTTGATTCGATTTTCTGCAAGATAAATATTGCGAAAAAGATGAAATTGTCAACTTTATTGAATGCTGTTTTGCAGTTTATCAGGCAAGTAAATATTTATTTACTTCAATGATTGCATGAATTAAACTAACAAATGTTGCATTTATTAATCAAGATACCAAATATATATATCATTAACATTTGGAATTCGTAGCTCAGATCCTAGTTAGGACCTTACTGTTTTTCGCAGAACTGATTATGAAATATAAGAAAATATGTATTCCTGTTTTTACTAAAACCATAAATGTAAATATTTAGTATGCTTATGAGAAATATGAAAGTTGTGTGTATATTGACAGAATATTTCCAACGTATAACAATGTTGAAAAATGCCGGAAACATTTTTAAGCAAAGAAAGATTTTCAAATAAAAAGAAGTCGTTTTCCATATAGTGAAAGGTTTTGTGTCGTATCCACGCGAGAAGTATCATTAAACTATATATATGTAGAAATTTCGTAAAAGTGAATAATTGTTTTCATGTAAAATTCAAGTCAAGGACGTTTCATAAACCAGAGTGCATAAACAGCAGTAAAACAGCTGGCGAATGTGTTTAATTATAATTCGCAGAGATAAGGTGAGGTGAAGGCTCAGCCTTTCGCTAGGTCGTTATAGTAGCCAATGGACAACATAATGACTAAAAAGACTATATGGTTATTGTATAACTCCCCACGGCACCTTATTATGTGATTTCTTTTATTACTATTAGACTATCACAAATCATTTCAATCTGATAAAGGGAATAACGTTTTTTATTCTTTTTTTTAAGATTGTAAAGCAATTGAAATGGAACAGATAAAGAATTAATTCTAAGTAATAATCTTAAAAATCAATTGATCCACTCTATTTTATAAGTGACTTATTTAGAGTGCATGAAATAGACTTTTAATTAGGGTATTACAGCATTACATCATTTTTGTTATAAGTAAAGTAAATATATAATAACAATACGGTATTGTCAATTTAAATTCACTTTTATTATTAAATGTATAATATTTTCGCAACATTCTTATTATTTTATGTTATGATATTTGCATTTAAAGTTATAATTTGATTGAATAATGCAATGTTTTCAAATTTATTTCGGAAAAAGGCAATTATAATATTCACTGAGATCTTTATAAAATTTATCTTTTATTATTTTATCTTATCTTTTTTTCTTTTATTAGTAAACTTTACCGTTTTATGCTGAAATATACATTTCAAAAGACAACCTTCAATATAAAAAAAATATTTAAAAATATTTAAAAATATTTAAAAATAGAAAATGTCTTTATGAGACATTTTTAGCAATTGTCTTTTGGTAAAATTTGATCTAACTAAGGCACCTACTTCCGGTTCGTAAAAGTAATTGTATGATTTGTACTAATTTCATTTCAAATAGGATGATTGAACAAATAATAAAATATGTATTTAATATTGACACAACTGAGAAAAAGAAATTATTTATAGACATAGAATAGAACTGGATTGAACAAATTAAGTTAGCTTTACATTTATGAACTGAATTCAATATTTGCATAATTTATTTATACATTACTAATGATTGCAGAACGTTAAGTCATGCCGTGCATCTCTGTATTGCTCGAGAGACGCAACTATGTTTGTTACTTATTAGGTCGAGTCAGAGTGTGGGAAAATGCTTTTCAGAAGAGCCGTCTTTCTGTGTCTACATATATATAACTCTTATGTATATGAAGTGTAGCGGGGAAATTTAGTGAGACTAAATGAATCCAATTAAATGTTGCAAGGCGTCGGTAGGTTGGTCCTCTTAATCGTAAAATGTGAGATATGATTAGTATCGTGATTTCGATGTGAACAATAATGCGGTAGTTATAGTGATTTTGATGAACCTCTCACGACGAGCATATACGTAACGGAAACAACGCAACACAGTGCGGCGATTTGAATGCAAGATGCACACACAATACTTTCGCGAAAAAATTTTTTCTCACACACAAACCTGAGAGATATCTCATGTTACGTTAATCAAATGTCTCACGTATATGAAAAATAAAAATTTTAAGAATTCACATATGAAGTATACACAATTCTTACTATATTGATATGTCGCGCTTGTGTAATCGAAAATAAAAATTATGCATTGGAACATTTCTGTTACTGGGATTCACACACTCAGAAAATTAAAGTGTTAAATGTAATATCTGATAATTTATATTATTTAAATTTACTTCTTTATTTTAATTTAATTATTTTAACTATATACTTTTTCGATGGAAATTTTATGTCGTTTTGTGAAAGGATGATTTTTTATTATACAAAATTACAATTATAGAAATATAATGTGACTGTTGAAAATAGGATATACATAAAATAAAGTGTTTTATTATATTTTTAATCATTTAAATGAATGAAATAAATGATCTTATAATTAAAAGTTCAATTTCAGATCAATAAATTGTATTTGATAAATTTGTACATATAAATTATCAGTTGTAATTAAAAATTGTATGTAGACTATAATGCATATTTTGCTATATTTTATTTAGTTACGATTTTTATTCGCGTCTTTCCGTTTTGTATTGAATAATATGTTGGCTGTCATTAATTCAAATCACTATCACCAAAGGCAATGACTCGAATACTTCGCAAGGTCTCGCGGGATCATTAACCGTTTCACGACCGTTTTCTTACTATTCATATCGGATATGTAATACATACATAATTAGAGTTTTCTCGTTGTGTTACGTATCAAAATTATTATATTTCAGATTCTAAGGTTGAAAAAGGTCTTCCCTATATTAATTTGACAAGTTGACGAAGTATTTATTACAATAATTACGGTACATTAGACCAAACATAATAATCATTTAATATCGAACAGAATTGCTATAATTTTAGGTTATGTTTAGTTGAAATTGAATTTACATAACCTAACTTTCTGTATTTTTGGAGGGATAACACCTTACTGGATTAGAGTTTTAAAAAATTATACCTACATTCCGATTATTTATTTATTTATTTGCTTTTTTTATGGTTATGAAAATGCAGTTTCCGACACTAGTGCGTTTTTTGGAAATTGCATTTTTGACTACCTTCTGACAAAAAATATACTTTGCACCATGGGAAATAAATGGAAACGTTGTTTCTCTCGTGATAATAAATCGCAACATCGTAAACATCGCACGGAAAAAAAATTCCAATTTTATCTCCCTTGGGACAAAATATACTATATATTTCTGATTTTTTAATTTTTGTATCGTGTTCAGTTACATAATAGAATAAGAAAAAAATGGATGCCGATAAAGCAGGAATCAGAACAACTTTGACATCTTCTTAATATAACATTTCAGGCTATGTAGAAAAAGTATGAACTATTGACCAGATCCGCGTTAAGACCCGGCGTAACATCCATATACGGATCCCGATCAGATTGCAATTTCTTAGGTGAACATCATTAAGTTTATGGCTCGTAATAGCTTGCTGAGTAAATAATGGTTTATTGGATTGAAGAACAGATCAATCTGATGAGTACAAATATTTTTTGTACTTTAATTAAATCATTACTTTTACGATTATAGCAACTTTAAATCAAACTCAAGCGTAATTCTAAAATTTTGAACTTTGAAATAATTAAAATAAAAAAAAATCATGATTGAAGTCGTAAATTATAAATTTGCAAAATGACAAATTTTATTTTATTAATTTTAAGTAATTCATTTTTACTATAAGAATTATAGTAAAATTAAGTTCCATTTTCAAAGTTTAAAATTGAATTTTTAGTTTAATTTTGAAATAAACATTTTTTGTTGCGAAAAATTTCGGTAAACCTTACATACGGTATGTATAAGGTACGCGCGCGGTTACACTTATACGATACCGAGGTATACATTATATTGCATTTCTTTTGACCGATTACCTTTCCCACGGCAACCATTTATATCACAGTCACCAAGTTCCTTTAGGAGTGTACGAATATGTTCACGGAGTATGCGTGTGTACGCGTATGGCGCTATGAGAAATCTTTTCGTGGGCGTATGTAATAGAGATGAATGATGTAATGAAACTTTTTTAACATTGTTAAATGACTTACTATTTGAGTATACACACATTTTTTACTCTACTTAAAGGATTTCATTTGATTTTAATATTCTTTTGAATTTTTCTTATCAATTCATAATATTAATGATAGAATTGTGTATGAAAATCTATGTGACAAAATTATTATTATTTGCATTATTCTACAAAGAAAATATTGTTACATATAATAGATAATATATTTGTTGAACTGTGTACATATAGTTCAATATAAGTACGAATGTAAGCAACACAAGATCTACCATTTAACTCCAATGTTAGTTTCCGACTGACTCATATTTCTTTCCTATTGAAATGCGGTCAGATCGAACAAACAACTGAAAGAACGAAAAAATTCAGGTTCAAATGGTTTAATGGTCTCAATGAAGTCATAGGCAACTCACTTTCTTATAGACATTCTAATAAAATTCGCATCCTGGATTACATTGTTATTTTTCAACCAACACAAAGTGTTTTTTAGTTTATATTGTATGACATATAAAGCAAATAATACACAAGCTGTCAAGTGAGAAATGATTTCAGGATGAGAAATTTCTTCATTCAACGTTGAGTTTGATAAATACAGGATCATGCATATTTGACTTCATTTTCTTTTTTTTTTTAATTTTTTTTTCTTCACAAATAAATATGCCTCTTTTCTTTTTATGCAACTATTGCGTTATTGTATTAATGATAAATTGCAATAAAAATTGTCTGTCGCAAAAGCTTCTTCAAACGTCGAGTTTTGAAACTTTATATCATCCCTGAGGTCGTTCAATTGTTGCTACTCTTGACGCGTTCGGAATTTGTTATTTTATATCTTACAATAAGATGTATTGAATTGTGATCTACTTGATTATATATTGAAGTTATGCATAATTTCTGTTGTCTTGTGCAATTTTATAAAAAGCAGAAATATGTAGAGAAGTGTGTTAAAAAGTGTAACTGAAACAAGGTCTTTACCGAAATGAAATGACAGAAAAATAACTGAAACAATGGAAGCATTTTTGTATAATTTGCAAAAATCACAAATCTAAACCAATTGGCTGATGTCATATTATATCCAAGGAAATCATGTATGCTCTGAATATTATGTTGATGCAAATTAATGTAAGTTACGAATGTTATGTAAATAATACACCAAATTACATATACATTTGTTACATGCATACAACGAATATCATATCATATATTTAAAAAAATATGTGATAATGTATCCGAAGGAGAAATTTTAAATCTCGGGCATTGACCGAGGGATCCGAGGATTTAAGTGTCTTTCATTTAACGTGACAGTTACAAATATAATCCTGTATGCATTTAATTCACAACGTTTTATAAATTTTTTCGTTTTTGAAAATGTGATAAAACTTTATTATATTTATATTTGTTTTTTTTTAAGATTTAAAAAAAAGTTACATATGCTAGAGGTTGTTTTTACCCACACGATCAACAATATATTTTCAAAATATATATAAAATATATTTTTCTGAACAAAATATATTTGCGACAAGAAATCTTATAAATGGCATATATTTTTTATATATTTTCTAAAATATATTATTAAAAATATTTAAAATATATATAAAAAATATATTGAATATATATTTTGTATATGCAAAACGGCAAGAAATTGTGTATTTCAAATATATTTTGAGAAATATATTTTCGTTCATGTGGGATAGTGATATGAAAACGACAAATAATTTGAACTTCATTTTGATTACTTACTTACTTACTTCATTTTGAATAATTTGAACTTCATTGTAAATTATTCGTTCGTGATTTAGTAAAAGCTAAAATGAGATTCTAGTAAAAATAGTTTGGTTAAGAAATGAGTACAATGGGACCCTGATTAGAAACATATCTATTATAACTAAGTTTACTTAGTATAGATCCGCCTGCTGGACAAATGATAATATAATCGAAAGGTATTTTATTACCTTGACCGTACTCAAGACATAGTTAAAGTAAACATAAAAATTTATGAAAATGAAACAAAAAGTCACATCTTGTCTGCATTCGAACTTGCATCAGTACCTTATTTTCGAAGACAATTAATAACATTTGATTTCAGATAGCATTAATTAATTTTTATTTTAACTCAATTTTAATTCTTACTTAAAATGAGTAAAATAGTAATTTAATAACAGAACTTGAATTAAGTTAAATTTTATCTTAATTTAATTCAGCTTAACTAAAATTCCCAAAAGAACTGATTTGTAAGCAAAAGAAAACTGCAAAAAAATATTCTGAGTTACGTAGAAAATTAAAAAATAAAATTAGACAATTTAAAAATGAAAAAAATATTCATAAAATTAAAAGCCAAACATCATTAAACTCGAAATTCTTTCATAAGAACCACATTCATTCATCTTGCAACTCTAATTGCAGTCACATGACAATCATCAACTAAGCAATTATTTAATTTCTAAACAAATTCATCATTTAATTTAAATTTCACAATACTAAGTCCTAAAAACCATTCTTTAAACAATAAACTTGACGATTTATCTATAAAATTGATCTGAAATGAGGATTTTAAGAAGCGTCATTATTGTCTGCAAATTTTTGTTGTTGACGAAAAAAAGTCTATTGTACAAGTGGGAAATGAGAATTGAACAAACGTTGACAAATTGTGTAAGAATAAAACAAAGTTGTAATACAACATGGCAAATAGTACGTCTTGATTGTTGGTGTGAAGTTTGGTGGATAAATTTATATTATCAATGAACACACACCGAGGGGACAATGGGTATATTGTTACATGGATCACGATAGAATCCCAAATGTAAATTTTCGTATTCTCAATGATGGTGGCAGAAAAGTGGCAAACTACCCCACCTGAATAAACTTCGGGCGCGGCCTTTCCCTTCGGTCTATAAAACCAAGAGAAGTCCACTTCTATAGAGCATTCTCTCAACATTCTTGTTACTTACATTTTCGCGCCATGTGGCTCCTTATTTTTGCAGGTGAGTGTCTCCACAACGATATTTATTAAACCCTCCCCCTTTCCCCCCTGTCTATGTATCTTCGCCTCCAAAATTTTGTGCATTGGTGTGTTAAGGAATTGTGTGCTAAACATAAAAATGAGAAGCTGAAAAGAAATTAGATGCTAAATTATTTAGAAAAAAAATGGAGAGTTTAGAATTTGATACAAAAAGTGACTTCAATAAGTGCAATTTTGAGTGTCTCGTGAACTTCAGTGACTTTCGGGGGCTGAGTCATGTTGAGTCCGAACGAAGGTCAACGCTCGGAGATCATTAGCATATAAAAAGAACCAATACCAGAAGCTGATCTACGCTTTTGAGTTCGGAATTAGCGATATGGGATAAGTGCAGTGTGTCGGGAACAAGTGAGAATAATAACTAGAATTATGTCCAAAACTGGAGTGGATGTAAATGTTCATCGTCTGCAAAAAAAAAAAAAAAGAACAAATAATTATGGTGTTAGACAATTGATTAGTTTTGAAATTTAATTATTTAATTGAAAATTAATTTCAACTAATAGTTAAGTTATACTAATTTTAATCAATACATTTTTTCATTTTAACATAATAAAACATTTTTCATTATAAAAGAATGAATAATAAAATATATCATAGATAATTTATTGGACGATAATGTATTATTAGTTAAAACAGTTAAAAAATTAAATTTGCTTTAAAATCGAAATTTAACGACATTACCTAACTTAACAATTTGATGGATTTTCCTGGTTTATTAACATATATCTTTAGTAATTTTGCGATCGCATAATTACATCAACTGACTATATGTTACTACCAATAAGTTACTAACTTAATGCATTAGTTTCGTTAGTATAACACAAAAAAGTGGAAAAATTAATATTTAGTAAGCCATTTTAAGTAGGTGGAAGTGGGAGGATTGCAATTAATCGACTTTGCACTATTAATTAAAAAAAGTCGCTTTCAAATGATTTTTGTACCATACATACATACATTCACCGTTACAGTTTCCCAAGTACTATCTTATAAATATGGACTATTTAATTATAGATTTTACCGGAAGTTCCATTTATGGTTGTTGTCTTTCAATATAACAACAAAAACGAAACCGTATTTCACTTAAATCCGTTCTCATAAAGTTTTTTTTTATTAACGTCATAAGAGTATCCATATTAAGAAAAATGTTTTACTTAATGTAACTATAATTTAATGCATACAAATATCCTCATATGTTATTATTATATTTTATGCTATTTAACTGTATATATTATACGCTAATTAGCCTTGAAAAATTATTTTTCTACAACTCAGAAAATCAAACTTGGACTTTTAGCATAAACATACAAGTAATGTTATAAAAATAATAAATGCATGTTAAATTAACAATAAAAATAATATATACATTCGATTACGAAAAACTGGTAATTAATCAATAATCAATAATTCATGAGTACTTAATACATTGCTTAATTAATTAATATTATTAAACATATTATTTGTATTCGAACTACTCTTTTTTTTTATTGATCTGTTTTATTTATATATGCCTTAATAGCACTTTGCTTAAAATTGGTGATAACTAAAACTACTTTCTAGCGATAAAATAAAGAGGTAAATGTAGGTGTAATATGTGATACATTATTTAATATTAGAAACCCGTTTAAAAGTGAATGTATTCTAATCTCACTTTCATGCTCTAAGAATTAAAAATAAGAGCTGTTCGCAAACGACTTTGTACTTGAATATAAATTTGATATTTTAAATTAATCGCAGTATTTAGAGTCAACAAACAAAATTTACTCAACATTTATGGCAATAAATCAAAAACAAAATCGTTATAAACCAGGGCAATGCTCACGTTCAACGATTCACTTACATGTTACTAATTAGAATACCATCAAATTTTAATAGCATATTACGTAACGTAACCGAACTTTTACATAAAATTAATTTTGCTTCTTTTAACATTGACAATAAATTTTATCGTTTAATTAAGTACAAAATTATTTATAATCTTTTGTAGAAAAGATGTTCTAAAAATACTTTCAACAAATTATTTATTGCATATTAATTTGTGTAATTTTGAATTCCCACGGAAATAAACAAATCTGTGAATTCAGCACTTTTAGTTATGTTTTAATAAATTAAATAAATAAAATTTAATTACTCGTGTGATTGTCATTGTTGCAACACAGAAGCATCACATGTAAAAGTTACACAATGTAAAATATATATGCATGCATGCATGAATTTATCATAAGCACATAATTAACATTTACATATATTAATTAGTTGTAAAGAATTAATCTAATTAATAAACTTGAGCAACTTTGTTGAGACTCAAAATTTTCAAATAAAAATGAAAGTTCTCAAAACCAATAATACATATAAACATAATACGCCACTAAAAGGTTAATGAGAAGTTCACAGCACGGAACGAATGTAATATTACGTCATAGATTTGCACAGTATGTGCATAAAAATATTGCATTTCCTCTATTCGGTGCAATGGATATCCTGAGAGGAATAAAAACTGTTTAACAAAAAATGCACCAATCGTAGTTGACCACAAAAGTGTTAAATTAAAAGGATTTTAAAGTTTGAGGTTTCTTTAGTACCGAATTTTTAATGCAATGTTTTGCGGTGAAGTTCGTTTTTGCAGTTTTATTTTGCTATCTGGATATTGGGTTAGATTCAAGTTGAATCAACATTTCAAATGTGACACGTAATAGAATGTTGTTTATAGTAAATGGTACAGTTTTTTTAGCAAATAATTACACACAAAAAAGAAAAATTACCCCAATTGATATGTAAATTTGCATAAAGCTGTGTACATAATGGGGTAACGTAATCATATGCCGAAGCAAGGCTGAATTTTATGTCAACGACTTTTATATATATATAAATATATATTTTGCTCTACATGGCTCTACAAATAATAACTTTACTTTTTTCATTCGTCTATCATTTACTTTCAATTTAATTTTTTTTCTGTTGAACATTACAGTAAAGTTAATTAATATTTAAATAACAACATGAATATTTCGCAGAATGTTAACGTTTAGATAATGCATGATTAATCATATTTCAAAATTAATTTAATGTTGTTTTCAGGTTATTGACACAAAGTGAATTCGGGATTTTTTAATTATACATATTTTCAATTTACATATTTTTTCATGTTTAAATTAAAAAAATTATTATAATAAAGTAAAATAAAAATATAAATTCGTAAAATTATATGAAAAAAATTGTTGTTGTCTTTGCAAATTTTTAGATCCGTTTATATAAAGTATTGTGAACCACTGAATTATAACACCAAGATGTGTTTCAGTATTCATTTTGTGTCTAATTAATAACACACGAATTTACATATAATTATTCTACTTTTTTTTATTTCCGGTTGTATTATTTCTTCGACTTGCACATATTACGTATTATGTATGTCTGGTAACTTGTACGTCTATACTACAATGAACTTTCTCTTCACTAAAACGTAATTGCAGTTAACGACGGTGAAATCTCAAATTGGTAGAAAAACATGAACTATGATTAATTCGTTAATTGTTCAGACGATAAGTCATTGGAGATAATAACAAAATAAAATTATCATTTTATTTATTAAAAGAAGTGCAATTAGTTTGTTCATAATAAAATTGAATGCAATTTAATTTTGTTGTTTATACACTACTTGTCTTGTGCAATGCACAATGCAGGTGAATAAGAGTTCAAATTATTTATCGAAGAATGTAAATGTATTTTCAATATCAACTAAAAAATGTTATTCAAAACTTGTGAAAAATTGTTAATTATTTAAAAATAAAATAATTGTGTTATTTCTTTTGGTTAACAATTAGAACATATTAAACTAACAATAAACAAATTAATTTCAAAATAATTTTTTGTTCCAAAATAATTTTGTCATACGCTAAACTTAAATTTCAATAAGTTTCATACGCATCTTCTCTGCGTTTTTACTTTTAATAACTCAATGATTATTTATTATTGCAATTTATATTTGTCACATTAATTTAAACAACAAAATTTTTTAAATAAAATAAAAATTGCGAATCTATTTAACCATAACATATGAAATTTCATCACATAGTTTCATTTTGAAAGTATCAACCGCGGTTTCTATTAAATTTCAACGGAAGTGTATTACTTTGAATATAAATTGCCTTCCTTATCATTCAAGAAAATAAAATCAATAGAATAATTACTTCTTTGGCCACGAAAAAATTAACTTATTGAATTACGTGAATACAGTGGTTTTGGGGTTTCACAATAAACCAAAACATATGAATGAAAACATTCATAATAAGCTTTAATTCATAATTCTTTACTCTTCATTTTTTATATTATTATATTTTTTATTGCTATCATCATATGAATTCTATCTACGCTTCTTATTATACTTAGCAATTTCCTCAATTTTTCTTACTTCCAGGAAATATTTGCACAATCACAATTATTCTCATATTAGTATTTACAATCGTTCACCTTTTCGTTCATTTTCATATCCCTCTGATTTAGCAATAATATGATATGATATTACAATAGCAAAACATATATTTAAAATAGAAAAAACCTTTTATTTATCATTTAATATTTAAAACTCCCCTCACGAACGAAAATATAAAATATAATTTTATATTCTAAATATATGCAATATTGCCGCAATTTTTACATAAATTATATAAATTTCTTATACATTATATATAATTTTTATATTTTTTATATATTATATAAAAAATATTATATATTTTGAGTTTTGTGAAAATATATAAAACAACATAAAAATTATATATAAAATATAAAAAATATATATGATTTATATATTAATTGCGGCTATATTGCATATATTTCGATTATAAAATATTTCATATTTTGGTCTATGAAGTTTTAAAATGACATAAAACAACTTTGTTTAGAAACAAGTTTTCCAACGTAAACTCTGCAGCAATGCAACATTAAACAAAAAGCAAAATATGTTTAATCAGCCAATTTCCCAGCGATTTATTCTTCAGCGTAAAATTTTCACCAATAAATAAAATCAAAATCAGTTTGCATGGTGTAATTATTGTTAACGACAATTAAACAGAAAAAATGGGAAATTTGCACGTAAATATGTTAAGGTGTAAGTGAATTGGCGTTGAAAAATATTCATGTAATGCCAAGGAGACGGAAGTTAGCCTAAGGGTTTTGCGAGCGTTCGACCAAATGAAAGTGAAAACTGGCACGTCGACGTAATGGCATTCAGTGGTCCATGTGTGTACCGTGACCGAGTTAACTCAGCATCAAGCCAGCGCACGCGTTGATCGGTCTCTCGATAGAATCTTTATGTTTAGTGCTGCACTTTTACATTCTTTGGCTTCCTTGAAAATTCTAATTACTTTCTTTTTATCCCTGTTCTTTTTTTTATCGTTCAACGACAAATCATAAACCAACACTTGTCAAGTGTTGATGGAAATGCATTCTTGAAAGTCTTTTTTTGTCACTTTCATTGTTTTTTTTTCCTTGGTTTCTTACTCCAATTAGAAAAATCCAACGTCATGATTTCTATGATTCCCAAATGTAGTGAGAGAGCAACAATATATATCGTTTGGTGAACGCGTTTCACGCGAATTCATGAGAGTCGCATTTTATGGTAATTGGAAAGAAACGCGTTTTGCGTGAATTTATCTGTCAGACATTTTACGTAATTGAACGCAAATGACATTTTATGCTAATTTGTGTTCATTGCACGTTTTCCTCGGTTTTAATCAATCTTGTATATTTGTATATCCAATTTTTTATTGCACAATTTCAATAGTTCACCAGCATTTTCATTCTGCCTGCTACTTTTTTTCTCCCTTTTCTTCTCTTTCATATAATATTTACAACATAATTGCATGAAATATTATCTATCAATAAGTTAAATCAATCAAACTTAATCAAGAATCTCCATCTCAGAATACATATGTGCACTTTCTCAAAGACTTAGATTGAGAAAATAAATTGCTTGTGAGAAGACAAAACTTTCTTGATTTCATATATCAAAGATTCAATCAAATTATTCTTCATGTCCAAGACATAAATTAACTTGAAAAGTCATTTTCACACTGTGTGAGAAAAGTATGTAATAAAGACTTTAAAAAGTGGGGAAAAATGCTTCAAAATTATTCAGCGGTAAATGTTTATCAGTACAAAGAAATTAAGTTCATCATTAACGCTTTTCCGGTTACGTAGTGTGTGTGATGAAAAAGAATAAGAAAAAAAAGAAGTAAAAAAGAGTATGGTTGTATTTGTGCCACTGATGTTCTCACAGATTAAAATATCGTACATCACTTATTTCAACAGGTTATACTATATTTCCGACGCAGTGATTCTATCTTGGTTTACTAATAATTGCATCAAATTTGTTGTAGTTTATAATTCATATCTTCTCGTATTACAAAATCCAACATAAACATATACATTTAACAAAAGATTGAACATGTTTCTTAAGATGAAGTTAAGAAAAGGATTAACTAACATCTTTTTGTAATAATTATTTGAAATTATTATCGGAATTATATAAATTCATTAATTGATATTATAGTAAATTACATTTTTTTTTTCTTGTCCGAGGCATGTTTTACAACTTGAAAATAATCATTTAATGATGGCAGGGGGTATTTGAAATGCAACAGCATGAATAAAATATCAATCGTAAAAGTTGAGTAAAATGTTACGATATAATTGTAATAAAAAATAGACTAGGTATGACTATTTCCGCTATGATTTTTCCAACGATTTCATTATTTTATTGCTATTGTAATACTTTGGTCGATGATTTACGTGACTTTTCATTTTGGGATTATATACTTTTATCGTGTATTTAAACAGAGAAGAAAGACAGGAATTCCTTTTACTTATAATAATATGATTTTTCAGCGAAAAAAAAAAATATTGAAATCAAATTAACATAAAGACGGTGATTGAATTAATAATCAAAGTTGCACAAGAAATGAATGTTTATTATTGCTCTCTTCACTATCTCCGGCGTACAAATAACGTCTACAAATGTGCCACTTCCTGTAATCATCTATAAATGTTTGTTCCTCTATTTGCCTTCGTAGCACTTCACCAACCAAACACATATACACTTTTCTTCGTGACGAGGAAGTCCAATTTCATTTCACTTGCAAAAGAGCAATTAGATTTCCATATTATGACTACTGAATTTTACGATAAATCTCGCAGGATATAAAATGCTTATTTTATTTGTGTATTTTTTTTCTTTTAAAGTACATATGGAAAATACGACACTTAAATGACTCACGTACCATTTTTAGGTCAAATAACATTGACATAAACAAAATTTTTGTTTTGAATTTGTTGTACTTAATTTTTTTATCATACTTCCCATCATCTTAATTTAAATTTCCATTTAAAAATTGGAATGAATTGGTTTTTTCTTATTTTGGCATAAAAAATGTTTGACCCAGATTTGAAGTAAATGTTTGAAACATATCGATAAATTGAGCAAAATAAAGTAAAGGAAAATTTGAGTCAGCCATTAGTCAGCCATTGACATTTGACCTTAAGTATGGATATAATTTATATCTATACAGTTATCGAGTTGCAGTAAATTTGTGTGTCTACTAAAAAAAAGGATAATAACTTTGCTTTCGTTTCAAAATTTGATAATCTTGAAGAACATATACTTTTTTCTAATTGTCTCAAAATATCAACGACTCTTTAATGCCAGCCTCAAGATTCTTTTAATTCACTTTGACTCTAACCACGTCTTTCCTAACTCCGATTGGCAATTTCTCATCGAGCGCAACAAAGTAGAACTGATGATTTTGAAGTTACCAATATCCGAACGTGATTGTGTCATAAAATTGCTTTAAATGAAGATCTTAGAAAAATTGCCTTAGACATGATTCAGTACACTTACATATATACTTGAATCTTTATATAATAATAAATTCCTCGGATTCTAATAGTTTGGTATTTTGCTCTGGGAATCGGATAAGCGATGCAGAAAAATGCATTGGTCTAAAAATATATAAGTACACTTTTTGTGCGTCAGAACATGGAAAGTGGCAACGGTCGCGTGAGCTCAGCTACTAATTATGTGTCACGAAGGTTATAGAGAGAGGCACGATTACTGTAACATGAATTGCCGAACCGCGTTGCGATTGTTTCTCGCGTGTTTGCACGTGAAAATAAATCCCACGGTAAGATTAAAATTAAGCCGCGCAACGCCAGCCATTTGTCACGCCTTACTAACGCTTTGGTAATTTAACTGTACGTGGGAAATTATTCTAATTGTCTGGTGTTCCTTAAATTGTTGACATTAATTCTAACATACAAAAAAAATCCCTTTTTCGCGTCCAAATTCAACATTTCTATTTTCCGACAAGAAGTCATAAGTAAAGCTCAAAAGAAGAGCTTTTCTTTAGAAAAAAAATTATCTAAAAAAATTTTTTGTTAAATTTTGCAAAATGTTATAAAACTGAAGAAAGTACCAAAATTAAATATCTTTTGATTAAACAAATGTTTATAATAAATTGTTCCTAAATGAAAAATTAAAAGGGGATATAATCTTAAAAGAATATTAGAAAGAGAAAAATATATTAGATCAAGTTTGAAATAATCTGGCGCGAAATCGGACAAGAAAGGATTATAGACGATTCCTTATATCGTTTGTAACAATCGTACCAGTCAACACATACGGAAGAATGTCGGGTGCAAACTCATGGGAAAACTTTCTTGGGACGCACAACTTTCCCTACATATGCAACTTTCCCGACTTCACTCGTGCGGTCGTCCTGCATACAGTCATTGGCGCAGAACAACGTTACCTCATCGAAAATAAATCAACGATAATAATTAGAGGAGTCAGCTGCTTTAGAGACGGCCTTGTCTTGAAGAGATGTGGAGCTAGAATTTCATTCAATTCGAATTCTTAATTCCACATTATGTAACATAAAAATGTTTTGCATACCAGCGAGTATGCTAAACAGATGAATATTCTTTGAACATTTTTTTTAATTCTATTTCACATTTGAAATTAAACATTTTAGAGATTAATTAAGTTTATAGTTGTGAAAAAATTGGTATCATTAGTTTTAATTTGTTATAATGATTAATGAAATTGATAAATTGATGAATAATGATTTTTAATTGTGTGCATAGGTCTCTTGACGGTCACTGTTTGCAAAGAGACCGTTCCAAACGTCGTCGACAAATCGAAAGGAACTTTTGCCGCAAAGTCAGACGACGTTGTGTTGCTTGAGATTGATGTAAAGGAGCCTGGCAAACGATCGCCAATAACATCTAGCGCAGTTTATGGCGCTGCACCCAGTCAATATATCATTAGGCACGGGGACGACACACAAGAGGTATAAACAACATTTCTATTGTCTCATCTACGACTAAAAACTGAAACAATTTCTTCTTAAAAATCCTTTAATTACTTTTATCAAAAAGTATTGCAAATTAAAATAAGTTCTTGAAAATGAATTATAATTTAAAAAATGCTTGCAAAATTATAATAAAAATTGTGTAAGAAAAAAAAAGATCGCAAAGGATTCTGTAAAGTTTACGGCTTTTGAACATTGACTGAACGGATTTTCTACTTGGGCAGTTATATTAAATATTTATGTACACGATATGCCATTTTTACACGATTGTTGAGAATGTAACAGTTAACAGGACGGACCTGTTCCGGATTTGAACAACTTACGAACTGTGTCGCAATACAGAGACTGTTTTATGCGAAACTATTACTTTCTACGCGCCTTCAGATATTCATACGCTATACGGGTGGTAGAAAATGATTCAAGTATTAAGTGTTTCCAAGCATAGACACACTTCTCTTAACTCGATTGTGTAAATAAAAGCTTCCTTCGACTATCAATTTTTATCCCTTAATTCAATATCATTTAAGGTGAAACGTCCGACTAACCTAAAAATTCCATTCTCAATTTCGATTTAAATGGTTTTTTTAACGTTTTTTTACTTGATTTATTTAATATTTTATTAAAAACTAGTAACAAATAGTCTAAAATTATTTGTAAACTTATGTTGTTAATACTTTTCCGTAATATAACAATATTTTTTAAATAGTCAGCATTTTTTCATAATTTAATCAAATGTTCTTTAAGGTTCTTAAGGTTCTTAAGGTAATATTTGTTGTTTCTCCAAATATGATTAACTTGTACCATTTAGGACGTGAGACATTTATTTTCAAAATATTGAAAATTAAAACTGTTTGTATATATATATATACATCATTTTTTCAATGTTTAAAGTAAGATATCTCTGGATTTAGGCAGACAAACATGCTCCAAATTTGTCGAAAGAAAAACAAAAATATAATAAACAATTAAATGAAATCTCATTAAATTCAGACTATAACGTGTTTTCGGATGTCCCACCTTAACTACACATTATCTTTCTTTTTTTCATATTATAAGATGAATGCAATGATAAAGTAAACATTCAAGGATGTGAAGTAAAAAAAGTTAAACATACGGTTTGTTTAAATTGTATAATAAATGTTTGTTGTACTTTAATGAAAATGAATTGACTTTATTATAATGCTTATATGATACTTAATGGCGAAATGTGACGCATTTTAAAAACTCGCTTCAATTCGTAAAAAGTGTATATTGGCTTTGTTTGCATTTAGACGTATTGCCCCATAATCTGCCTTTTTTTATATTCTTTTACCAGTTATATTCTTGGAGCTGGAAACCGGTAAAACCACACCCAACACTAAACATAGATCCGTCCATACGTCCGTTCTGTTTATTAACACAGTTTCGATTACACTGTATACGGCCTTGCACGAATTACGATTGATTCATTAGAATGGCTGGATAAGCTTGCATATTATTCACAATACAATTTATCATATTAGATAAACTTGAATGCAATCCACACACAATACGTTATACAAATATACACATTTTTCTGTGTATTCTTAAGTTTGTATGTAAAACAAGATAAAACCACTTAATTGGACACAATTTTTAACGAAGCTATCACGTAAATGTAGTAAATGTAATTGAATTTGCATATTTGATAAAGACTGATATAGCAATTTAGTAAAATTAAAAGGCCTGACTTTAATTAGTATTCCGTTAAAATGTCTTATCTGCAAAGTTTTGTAGAGTTTTTGTAAATGTTGTAAAAAATCTTTCTTCTTTATATTGGGCTCATTATTTTTATATATCAGGATATTAAAAAAACAGTTACTTTTTTTATTTTTTACTGTATAAGAAGTTAATTGATAAACAATGTTTTCAGTTGTCGCCAGACTACTTGCCCTTGTTGCAACAGTACCAAGGACAGCACCAAGACTATCAAGCACCAGCCCCAGCAGCTGCCCCCCAACCAAGACCGCGACCACCTCTGCCGGCATACGCTCGACAACAACAACAATTACAACAGGCCTACCATCGACAGAGAGTGCCAGTGATAGCACCCCCACGACCACCAGTTACCCTTCATCCCCAGGCATTAGCTCAAGCCGAAGCTGAAGCTGAAATTCAAGCTCAAAAGGATGCGCAATTACGAGCTCAAGCCTTACAGAATGCCAGATTACGAGCCAGTGCATCCGACAATCCACCCTACCAAGTATCCAACTACAAAGGACCAAAATTAGGAACATTCGAGCAAGAATTACTTCAACTCGTCAACGCCAATCAGGCCCAAGAATTTAAACTCGTTCCAATTGACCAACCCAGCAGACCCGTGAAGGAACCCGAATATGCGCCTCAATATACCCAACAATTGGTTGCCTATCCTGCGCAATACGCCAAACCCGCTCCTGAACAGGGCGGATTAAATGGACAGTATCTTATCGAAACATCCCAACCACAAAAGTACCGACAGCCACAAAATGAAGACTTAGTTCAACTGCAATATCACCAGGCTGTCGTTCCTGCGCCAGCTCGTCATCAGCAGGAATACCAAAAACAGGAAAGACCCGTGCAATATCAGTACGAAGACCCGGGCAGAGCTAAGGCCCTGGAATACGAAGCCCACGCTATTGCTCAAGCGCAAGCCCGCGCGGAAGCGCAAGCCTTGGCCTATCAACGAGTTGCTCAAGATTCTCACAATAAACATCAAGAAGCTGCCTTAGAGCAGATCCGTATTGTCAATGAACGTCATCGTCAGCAAGCGGCGTTGGAACAAATTCGCGAGGGCTCGCAATTGAGCGAAGCCGGACGGGCTCACATCGAGGAAGAACTTCGTCCAAAGGACCCGGAGCAGGCTTATCGTGCCAAACTGAAGGCACAGGCAACGGCTCAGGCTGCCGAAGAGCGTCGAGCTCAAGAAGCGGCGGAATACAAAGCTCACGCGGACGCGATTTTGAAGCTGCAAGCACAGCAAGCGGCGCATCTTAAAGCCCAAGAAGAAGCGCACAGAAATGCTTTGAACTTTGAGAGAAATCAGTTACGTGCTCAGGCACATGCTCAAGCGTTGGCCAACGCTCAAGCTGAAGCTCTCTACAAGGCTCATCAACAGGCCCGCGCCAAGGCCAACAGCGAAGCTCAAGCGGCCGCCCGGGCACAAGCGGAGGCTCGCAAAGCCGACCCCGAAAACACACCGGTTGTTCAGTATCTGCTGCCAAACAGTGTTCCTCTTCCTTCTCCCAACAGTTACTTGAATCCGGAACAGGGATCCAAATATCAGGCATCAAGATCCTCGTATGTTGTTCGAGCTGCGCCAAAAAATGCCGAACCAACACCAGCAACGGACGATTCCAATCTTTATATCAATCAGCCAAAACAACCACACAAACATAAGATTCCGCAAGATTCGCAAGCTTCGATTTATGTTTCACAATCTGGACTTTTGAAGAAAGCTCCGGTGAAATCTGTGACTATTGAGGAAATTATTGAACAGGATCAAATCAATGCGCCACAATTCATTCGCATTCCAAGCCCGAAGAGCCGCACTTTGACGCGCGACGATTTAGCGGCTTTGATCAATGCTGGATATACGGTAACTCCAGTTCCTGAAACCACAAAACAGACAGACACACAGCAGTATGGAGTTGAAAATACTTCAGCGGGATACTATGTTAAAAAGCAAAAGGATGCTGTTACTAGACCCGATTATATAACTTATGAAGAAGTAATTCCACGTCCCAAGAGACCGTACAGAAAATCAAGCCATATTTTGAAGCAGGAAACCGAAGGTGATGCTAGTGAAAAAATTACTTATCTCGTACCTGTAGAGCCCGCGTATGGCACCAAGAAACCATCAAACTGAAACATGAATAAGGCTTAGATTTCGTATAATTACATTTTAATTTGCTTTGAATGATTCCTTCAATTTCTCTCCTTAAATAATCATTTTATAATTATTATTCAATTAGTGAATCATAAGGATTAAGACAAAAATTCATTATGTTTTATAATCAAGTTTCTATTTGGGATCATAATGTGAAGTAATATGAATTGATGCAAATTTGCATTGAGATGATTGATGAGAAACAAAACGAAAATTCAAAATAAGTATGAGCAGTATTATACCCCAAAAGATTATCTATTTTTATATTTATTAGGTAAAATGCTTATCATAGAAATCTCAAATTGTGATTAGTAAGAAACATTAACATTCGTGTCATGTTCTTATGCGTAAATTACATGAATTATCCTCATGTTTCCTACTAGTCATGATATAATAATTTAGCGATATGATATACATCCATACTACAGGGTTTGTGTTTAAAACGGTTTAATTAACTGAGAGTTACTTGCGAATAAGTAAACACAAAAAAGAAGGATATTGAAAGTCGAGGGTAGGTTCTTCGGTTTAATCCAATTTTGCTGTGTAATGTAAATGTGCCTTAATGTATCACTGTATATTTAGTCACTGTAAAAGCTCAAAGTGAAGTATCTGATCTTGAGTATATAGAGTTTCGAGTACAGGATTGTAAAATTGGATTAAAGTGCAGCGGATATATGTGTATTTATATATAAGTATATATATATAAATATATTTTTCAACTAGTGTTAAATAATATCGATAGATTTATTTTCATTTAATTTTTATTTATACAACCATGTGCAAGCATGACTTATCTTATATCGATATACTATGTGTTATATATTTCCGCAGCATTTTTGTAGTAATTGTAAATGTTTAAATTATTTTTATATTAATAAACAAATATGAATTATAATATTTTCTTATTATCACGAAATAAATTGGAAGCTTCAATTGACAAACTGTGTATTCTTTTAATGTGTGGTTGTACAAAATAATCTTCCGTTTAAAAATGTTATCGTATTATTATAGATACATCATATAAAAAAATTATATAATATAAAATAATGTGTAATTTGTGTTTTTAGTTAAGGTTTATATAATTAGTATTACGATTTATAGAATCATTGATTTTTTTTCTTATGCATTGAATTTAATTGTAAATATTTCAGTTTACAATTATTGTGACGGTGCTACGTCGAGAAAAAATATAATTTATGATATTGTAAATATATAGGTTTAACTAAATAAAAATAATAAAAAAATATTTCTGTTGACATACCTATGAAGTAATTTTAATTCAAAATTATTTTTTATCATAATTATTCTTAACTTAAAACATTCACTTTAACTAATAATAACAAATTTATAATCATTCATTAACATATTAACCATACACGACTTAAATTGAAACAAAAATTACTCATTGTTCATTTCTATAATTTTTTTATTTGATGTATGTATAAAACTATATTTTAAAACATTTGTCTTCTTTCATCATCATTTTATTATTTGCATTAGATTAAGAAATGGATTTTCACTTTAATTTAAAAAAATGACATAAAAGATTTGCATTCAAGTTACATAATAATACTTTAATTTTTGATGTCAAAATATTTTTTTTTTTTTTTTTTTTTTTTTTTTTTTT
>JABFPJ010000351.1:0-45137 GCA_022817425.1 Gryon sp. ZL-2020 | reverse complement strand
GTCAGAAATAACTTATTTAGAAAAAGTGAATTTTAACTTATTGAAAGAGTGACAAATTATTTATTATTAAAATAATGTTCTTTTATTATATTATTCATATATTATAATTACATTATTTTTTTCTACTCTCTTTCATATTATATAATTAAAATCTTGGTGAAAAAATTCTATTTCTCCGAGAATCGAACTCAGGTCTCCAAGGTGATAGGCCGATGTCTTCTCCATCATACCAGTCTATCACTTAAAATATGAAACTTAATTGAGAAATGCACTCCTAGCTTATGAAAAAGTAGTTTTCCACTTTTTGGAAGAGTGAATTTTCTTTTTTACTTTTTTGAAGTGAAAAAATGTTTCACTCAGCAAATAAGTGAAATTTTCACTCATTTAAATTTAGAGAGTAATATATCTATAAATCGAACTAATATTAAAATATTTCAAAATTTTATTAAATCATTAAATAAGAAAATTAGTCGTCATAAAAATCACCTTAAATGTTAACAAATTAACAAACAGTACGAATAAATCATTTTTATTTTTTCATCGTAACTCATTTAAAGACGAATTTTCTTCTTCATCGACAATGAAGGGTTACAAAAAAGTCTTCTATTTAGATGTTAGAACCTTAACGTAACGACGTCGAGCGGTTACATGAGCGTAAAAAAGCTAAGTCGCAGCGTAGTTACAAGCATCGAAAAGCGGATCCGGGATCGCAGCAGTAGATGGCCCCGCAAAAACATTACCTTCTAATGTCTGTTGATTGTCCCTGTCGGGAAAAAGTCGAGAACCATCAGACCGCCGCTTGGTCGTCATGATAAGCGTTCGATCGACGTTGCAAAATCTGTCTGCAAACTGATACATGGCTGGGGCTTTTGGGTTGGCTTAGTAAATCTGTCGTTCTGGTGTTTTCAACGCGCGCGAATAAAACGACTTTAGAAGAAGTAGCGGAGAAGGAAGAGGAGGGGAAGGTGGTGGCAAATGTTCGTCCAAGACATGAGGAGCAATGAAAGAAAAAAGGGGTATGGATAAGCCAAGCAAAGGAACAAGGAGGAAGGGAAACAAGAAATAAAAAGGAAGAAAATATACGTCGTCTTCGAAACTGGTTTTCGCGTGGCGGCGATCGCTCGAGCGCGCCGGCTTTTGACTTGTCGTTGTACGTGAATAAGTTCGCGAAAAACAACGAGTCGATGATAAAATGCAAACTGCCAGTCGCATGTATTCCGTCGTTGCATCTCGCGGCTTGCCTTCGCACGAGTCATATCGCTCCACGGTTTCGTGCAAACTTTGACAGTGCCGCTGTCAATGCTTCGCCGCGTGTTTTCTTTCAAATCGATTTCATTCATACGAAATACAAAAATACGAGGTAATTAATTGAATGCAAATATTGCATTTTCGCTTTTTTGATTTTAAGTTACACGATTAAATACGGAAATTAAATAAAGCGATAGAATTTGGATTGAGGTTTGAGTAATGTCTAACATATGAATAAGGATTTTGGAAAAATTGGTCGCATTTGTTTGATGCAAGTGAAGTTAAAAAGTGTCCGGTGTAAGTCTCGAGTGAATTGATAATCTGCGAATAATTTGAATTCTTAATTGACTTTAACATGCACGCGTATTGCGAATTGAAAAAAGTTGATGGAAAGTTAAATTATATTTTACTTTTACGCTAGAACTTGTTTATGTTAGATGTATAAGGAATAGAGCAAAGACAATAATTAAACAACAAGGTATGTCATGATTAAGGAACAATTTTGAATAAAATTAAATTATAAGGTTTCATATAAAATTGTGTATGAAAGTAATAATTATAAACTTTAATTAACAATGAAAGTTCGAAACCAGTTACAAAGTCATTTTTTAAACATTGTAAATGTAATTTGATTCTTGTAATATTTGAAATTTTATTCAAAATTGTTTTGAATTTTGATAAACAAATTCCAAATTCAGTTAAAGTGTTTTGTGAAAAATAAAAAGTTGATCAAAGTACAATTATCTGTATTTGATTTGATAAAATGCTAATAAAGTTAACAGCTTAGTAGCAACTTTTTATTACATGCTTCGATAGAATTATCGTTTAATTAATATAATATAACGAGATGTGATTTTGTATCAAAATTACACTTCAGAACAATCGTTGGAATATTCAAAGATGAATGAATCGCAATTTTTATGTCTGAGTCATTGGGTGCAAAAACAGTTTTAATTGTAACATTGCATAAGCCGACTAAATTGAATAATTAATTTATTAACATTACTGTAAAATGAATAATTGGTCTATTAATGATACTGTATTTTTATAAGTAAAGTAGCTTATTCATTTTGATAATTAAGTAGTTTGAAATGAAAATTCATTATACGTAGAAATTCATAACAAATGACGTCATTTTACATTTAGACTTTCGTATCGTAATTTTTTTGTTTCATTTTTCAGTGATAAAACATTTTATTGATAGAGACATGTATTTCTAATGAAATACATGTCTCTATGTTTGTGTATTAAAAAAATGATCACTATCACGTTTTGTAAACATTTTCAGAAATTTATTTTCAAATATGTATTAAGCGTCTTTAAAGTTGCAAGTTTAAGATAAGATATTGCTTTTTTAAATAATTTCTTTAATATTTTTGACCTGACTCAATTGACTTTTGATTTAGTTTTGATAAAAGATGGTTAGAGGAATAAATTTATTTACATTTCTATGTTTTTTTATGATATGTTAAAATTAAAAACTTTATTTATTTAAGAATTTTTTAATTTATATAAGTTTCTTATATACTTTTGTGTATATATTAACTTCATATTAAATTCTAAACAGAAATTTAAAAAAGTGAATTAATGAATGATTTCTATTATGAAAATTGAAATCTTATTGAACTTATTGTCTTGATTAGATCAAGTTTAAGGACAGTCCTTGTTACCAGACCGATGAGAAAATCATTGATCAAATGAAAATGAACCGATTAATATGTAAAATAGTTTTTAAATAACTTTTATCAAATTAATTAATTACTTTAATAAGACATAATTTTAAATTTTAATTTGTTAATATAAATTTGTTACTTTTTAAATCTAAAATCAAAATAAAAGTTCAGAAAAAAGATACTATTATTTCCGCTCGAAAAATTACAAAATTTCAATCACAAAAAATGATCAGTTAATGTAAAAAACTGATTCCGCCGTGTGAAATATCAAACTATGACACATTCTGACTTAAACTTTTGCTATCGCGTTATTATGATTTTTTGCATTAAAAGTTTTCTATCCCGCTTCGATTCCTTCCTTATTTTATTTTATGAATCTAAATGTATATATATGTGTATATATATATGTGTGTATTTCATCGTTTCCCCAAAAGTTTTGATCAAAGTCAGTATTACTTGATGGCGTATAAAGTAGTGTCACCAGTTAAATATTATTTTGCAACTTTTTTTTTCTTTTCAACGGAGTCTTATTAAAGTAAGTTTCCGATGGAAGGCTTTTAATGTATACTGTGTCGGTCGACTCCTTGACTTGTGCAGCACTTATTTTTAATTACGTTTAATTTGGTAATCACTGCGATGAGTTATTTTGCAGTTTATTTCCGACATGAGGTACAGACACGCAAATCATATCAAGTTTTCACGCGAGATTTGATTATCGATTGTCGCCATCGCTTTTAATCAGATTTTGCATATCATTATTTGGGTTTTACTTTATATATTACAACTCTAATTACCGTGTTTGCTAATTTGTGGTTGGGTTATTGTGAAGTCTTTAATTTCAATCGAAAAAATTAAATTTAAATATTATATTTACCGTCATTGTAAAATAAAGAATAATTATTTTTTATTTTTCTGAAAAATTATTGAATTATTTTCCCTATAATATATTATTTACATAAACTTGACTTAGTTTTATCATGAAAAAATAAAAACTAACATTTCATTAATTTCATATGAAAAGATAAAAAAATAAGGACTTTGAATATGTAATTATATTTGTGTTTGAGAAAAATGGATATTTACGATGTACTCTTAATGTACAAAAAACGTCAATTATAACATCTTTTTGATGTTTTAATTTGACTCAAGTAAAAACATTTGCAGACATCCTAATTAAATAATTACTGTCAACGCTATTTTTTTCTATAATTGTTTATTCAATTCCGCGATATTTTTTTCCTATCAAAAACACACATCAGTAATTGATGTATGTTTTATATAGTATAATATGTGTGTTATTATATTTTTACATAAAAACTGACATACATAGTATTACGCGGACTTCGAATTCTTTTTAACTAAAAAAATAATTATTAATATTCCAGTGCTTTTTGTTTATGCCGTTTAACTTTTTAATATTCTTCTAAACTTAGATTCTTCTGACATTAACTATTTTCCACTTTACGTAAATTTTTTTTTCTGCACAAGTGTGTACAAGTTCGGAAATATTTCAATGGTAAAGAAATACGCAAAAACGATTACAAAAAATTAAGATTACACATATTACAGAGATGATATGGACAAAATGATAATCATTAATATAGTAAATAAGATTGAATGATGAAATTTAAAGTCAAAATTAACTAAGTGAAAGTAATATTGCATTGTTTGCAAGAAAAATATTTTATTTTGCAAAAACGTCAACAAACATTTCTCAAACTTCGTATTATTAACTATCCCATTTCTCAATCATCGTTTTTTATACGCTTATCCAGTTGCATACGTTTGACGATTGGCATTTGATGATAGATAATTAATCGGCTGTAAAATAAAGTGTGTCTAATAAGCAAAAAATTGGACATCATTCTCTGGTGTGAATATCATTTCATTAATTAAGTCCATTAAGAAATATATATTTCCAAACTAAAATTTTTTTGCCAGAACATTTTATAAAATATCGTATATATTATAAAAAATGATTCAACTGTAAAAGCAAAATATCATTTAGTTACAAAAAATATTACAAACAGTTGCAACTTTTTATTTTCTAATTTGATTTGAAATTCAAATCAAATTATACGTCATTAATTAAAGTATATATATATATTTATTTAATAAGATTGAAAAATTTTCCGCAAAGTTCTTTGTGTTAATCCAAATAAAGAAACAAATCCTCACAGCGTTTAAGAAATTAATGGTAACCTTGAAATCTTAAAGGTGCAAAAGAACAAGTAAAATTTCAACGTCTACATTTATTTATAGCAAAATCTTTAATACAAGACTCAATTTGCATAAAAAAATCATTTTCTGCTAATGCATCCTCGTTCAGCTAATGCTACCACATTGATGTCAACAAATAAATATCAATTTTATTTACAGAACAGATATTTAAAGTGGCACCAAAAGAATAATTAATTGAAAATCCTTTTTCAATACAAACCCAAAATTTATTGCATTTGACTTGAAATTCCTCGACAGAATAAATAAGATAAATACGTATATTCAAATCATTCGTTCACAAGAGATTGTATCTTAAAATGAATCCTTTTTTTATTGTATACAATTTTAATTGTCTTCGTTTATATTTTATTGCACATTCACTTTGTTAACCGATTTATCCATCTGCCTTTTCCTCAGCTGAGTCTGAAAACCGCGCGCGCACGATTGACATGCATTTCAAACGATAATTTTCATACTTATTTACATTTTATTGAACAACTTTTTGCGTTACATTTACTTTAAAATGACTTGTGGTACCGATCGTGCTTACACGTTACAATACTCATCACAAAAAGTACGACCTCTTTATCGTTTTAATAGAAATTCATTATTGTACATGAGCTCTAAACCTGACTTCATTAAAAATGTTACGTGATGACATTGTTCTGTTTGGCAAATGAGATTATTAAAGGAGGCAACGGAAGGGGACAAAAGGAGGAAATAGTAAAAAAAAAAATTAAGGATACTAAATCATGTCAGTTATTATCAAAAGGTTGCGTACTGTTAGTTTTTTCCGACTGACCTTTGACTCGAATAAAGATTGCATATTAATTGCCGTTTGTACATGTAAAGGACTGGTTGTATCGATGACACAGTTATGTCAATTAATTAATACCATTTTTTCCTCTAACAAATTAGTCAAAATCAGTACAATGATTATGTCGCTTAAGATGTTTCTCATTCATAAAAAGGATAGAATCTAAGTAATAAAATATGTTTGATTGCAATAATGTCAAACTGTTTAAATTGATAATTGATCGATAAAAAGGAGGAAAACCCATTAATTTTTATTCTTTCTTTCGCAATACATTTTTTTGTTTGTGTGGTAAAAAAAAAGTTTTTCTTACAAGATGTCTTAATAAGATGAATATTTGAACTGATTAACGTTTGACTTTAACGGGTTAATCAATGAATATGCACGTGCAACATTTACGAGCGATGAAAAAAAGATAGACAGAGTTCGCGATTTTCAAATGCACAGACATTTCATTGACTACTTTTATAGAATCAGGCGATCTTTCGCAACTGGAATTTTTCAGTGTTATCTTCAAATAAATACTTTTGTATACAAAAAGTTGTTGATATATTGCATTTTCTTCACTTTTCATCGTAGTAATAAATTATACACGTTTGTGAAATACTTTTTTATCATCATTACTGTATAAAAGACGAAAAAAAAGGAAAACTTTGCTGTCTCGACATTGTGCATTTGAAATTATGTGTACATAATCCATTTAGGCAAAACAAAATTTGGAGTCGTTATTTTTCAAAAATTTATCTCATATAAGTGAAAAAGTTGTTGATGGTGTGGAATCATTTTTGCTCATTTTTTCTCATCCGTGTTTACCTCGCGTACAGCCCATTTTGCGTCGACGAAGACTGCAAAAATGCTAAAAACCATGCACAAGTATCGGCATTTTTTTATTTTTAAGCAAATATTCGCATATTTTTTGCAACATCGTATCGTAAAAAGATATTTTTATAACGCCGGCGCACCTTTTGGTCTTTTTTTGTTTCCACCTTGAAATCGTCGGAAGTAAGCATTTGAAATACTCCACTCGACGCGCACTTAATATCAATTTTCCCTTAAAATATAAATGGAAAATTCGAAAAACAACAAAAAACAAGTCATGGACTTATCTTTTTCTACGCACCGTTTAAGACACGAAACATAATATTATTAATGATATAGGGACACAGTATGCGCTTAGAGTTGATGCCGTTCTTCGATTTAAATTCGCTGAATTAAGCTGCACAGTGACTTTTAGTCGTTTTGAGTGAAATATTCAAGCACATAAAAATTGCCAGACCATTAGAGAGTATCAAAAAGTAACAGCCCACCAGTGCCACTTTACCCCAAAGCTATTAAAAAAGCGGCCGTGTTATCTTCAAAATGATTATTGTTGTTAAATTGTTCGCTATTATTTTAACGGATTTTTCTTTCATTTTTTAATTTTGATTTTGTTCACGAAAATGAGTATAGATAATTTCTTAAACATTTCTTATACAGTTTTAGAATTTGTTATATGAAACAAATCATAAAACATGCATAAAAAAGACTTAATGCGATTTATTTTAAAAAACAACCAACTGAGCTACTCTGCATTAACTTATCAACATACATGATGGAAAATTTACTTTTTGTGACTCACTAGATGTTGTTCTTTTTACTCTCTGCTTTTAAGATTAAAAAAAATAAACACATGTTAACTTATAATAATGACCAAAAAATTGCAATTTTTTCAATCTTCCAATTTGAATTTACTAAAGTCAATAAGTATTGACTGTCAGATTTAGTATAATCTATATTCAATTGAATTGCATATGTTGAATTGTTTATTAAAAGTCTGATACATTTTAGCACCAGCTACTTTTTGTTTGGCACTGTCAGAGATTAAGAGACACATTTATTAATTGGTTACATATCAATCGACTTTGATTATATTACATAACAAGTGATATTTCAGTAAATCAGACCAAACATAGATTATCCCTCAACGTGGAAAATAAATGATTAAATTCTTCAATAGCATCTTTGTGTTATGTTGCCAAAAAAATGGAATCATTTTGTAATTAAAAACATATACATATATCATGTATGTGACACAGAATGTAAATTAATAAAAGTTCACTTCCAATCATCACTTCCAATAAAGTAAGTTCATTTGCTCCGATGATACTTTCCGCGTTCATTTTCCCGAAGGAAAATTGATCGAACCAGAGTTTGACCGCAAAACATTCTGCACATGTTTAATTGTTTAATAATAACCTAGATTTATGTAATAGACTTTTTCTGCCCGGAATTACCGAGAATTACCGTACTTTGAAACCTGTGCGACGTAAATTGATTTACATAATTCCGTCATTAATAATGATATATAATAATCACCACGTTTCTGGTTTGTTTGTTTTTTTTATTTCAAATGCAGAGAAACATATGACATATGCAAAAGCCACAAACAACTTTGGTCATTGTAACAAGATAATCAAGAAACGCACAACTAATGGAATGACTTGAATTCCCTAACTGTCCTTCAACCGTGATTTCTCCTTTGTACCTTAATCGTAGAACTTTCTAGCATACTCAGACTCAAAATTTCTTGCAAATTTGTAAATCACATGTAAATTTCGCTTTATTCAATTCAAATTCAACTCAAATTTCACTCCACAAAATAAAATCGATTTTTTTAGGATATCCAAAAGATATACATTTTTAAAAAGCGATCAATTGTTTTTTTTTATTCACTTGTTTAATTAAAAATTATCCATCGCATAAACAAGAAACTCTATATAACAGTTTCAAAGTTAAATAAAAAATACTCAATCGATATTAATTGCTTAAAGCTTTGACAATACAAGTTTTTCATTAAACTAAATGAAAACCCACTTCAACTATTATTCCAAAGTGAAAAAATGGCAAGTTTAAATTTTAACCCAGTGCATGAAATATGCACAGCTTGATTATCTATTTCATATCAGAAAAGTTGAAGTTATCGTTTTCTGCGACAGTATTGTACGGGTTTTAACTTTTTACATAAATCATTCATACTATCTGCTTTTGATGTTATTTACTAACAACACTGCTGTTATTGAATATTCATATTAGACGAGACATTTAATGATTATTTAAACATATGTAATTAGCAAACACTCGCAATGTAAAAATAATTGTAATAAAAAAATGATTGTAATAAACATGTATTCAATGAGTTATTTGTATCAATAAACAAATAACGAGACATTTAACAGAAACGATTATTTCATTTTAGAATTCATTGCAATTTATATACACAAAATTTAATAATTAAATCAATCATTAATATTTCATGAATTATTTTTTAAATATATATACATGTATATAGTTCAACAAAATACAGAATATATGAGCGATTAATTATAATGTAATGTATATGTAAATTACTCTTTTGCACTGTTCTTCGGGATGAAAAATATCGTTCTGCTCTTTGACAGTTTACGGCTAACTTCACTCGTAAAGAAATATATCATTTTCCATATTTTTAATATCATTAAGTGAAGCAATTAGTTATTAAATGTTTATAAAAATGCATCAAAGTAAAATATGAACATAAATTGATATCTCGTATGAGATGAAAGAATATTTGCATTTTTTACGCATAAACGAGTGAAATTATAACATCTTAAAAAAATGTCAAGTTGTTTCTAATCTCTTCCGGAAACTTAAGATATAAACTTCTTTTCTGAAAAAAGCGCTGATATTTCAAAAAAAATTTATAGCTTTTTCTTATATGTGTGATTGAGTTACTGCTCGTATAATTGATAACTTTTACTTCGGTTGTGATTTCTTCATAGATGCATAATAAATCGATTACTTAAAAAATAATAATAAACTTTCTATCTATTATAGTCTTCCGTATAAAGTTGTTTGAATAATTTGTTAAGGTAAAAAATATATTAGCTTTAAATTAATTACGTCAATATTTAACAGCATAAATTAATTAAAAATGAATAACAAACAAATATGACTAATGTTACGAAAGTTGAAAATCGAAAAAGTGTTTACAACAATATTTAAATTGCAGGAAGATTTGCATAATCTACAATAAGAAGTGAAATAATGAATGAACTTGATTACTGCTTCAGTTTTTTTTCTATTTGTGTTTAGATAAGTTCTGTTTTACATCATACAAAAATGCAAATTTCATTTTTTTTCGAAGTAACATAATAAGTGACCAATTATTTATATGACGGACACGGATAAAGAAAACCTTTGATTTTGCAAAGGATATTTTCATTAATTTTTAATGGCCAAGTTTTTATTTATTTATTATTTAATTAAAAAATAAATAATAATGACGTTTATCATTGAAAAATGTGATATAACATTGGCTGTGCAAACACGATTTCAATTTGGGTTAATTATCATGACGAACGTGATTTTAATTAACTTCGTATTAATGAAATGCAGCTCAAGGTGATATCTAAACTTAAAATTCTAGTTATTATTGCTATTCAAATTCATCTTAATATTGACAGTAAATTTAAGACTATAAAACGTTCATATAAACTGTTATTTTTATTTATTATACCATTAATGTTGTTATTGCTAAATAAAACGAAATAAGTCAAAAACTTGATTCGAAAACAATATTCACGCTTTTGGCATTTTGAAACTTGACATTTTGCAATAATGATCGATCGATCGTAAAAGTTCATTTGTCACGTTTACTGACATTACGAAATAGTTAAAACATAAGAAAGTTCATGCAATTTTTTTTCTTTAACGTATACTTGCGTCATAACAATTCATACATATGAATAAATCAATTAATGATAGATCTTGTTTCAGACAAATAACATCGAGGAAGTGTAACGATCACAGACGAAGCGTGGACATTGGAAAAAAACAACATTGCCTGACGAAACCTGCGAATCATTCGAGTGCATTATGCCGATGCATTGATACGAAAAAGACATTAATCAAATCTTAATAACCGAATGTTTATCCGAATCATCACTGTGTTAAAAACGACAAAACCTGAAGACTCATCTAACACGGATGCTTGCAAATAAAATCTTCTAAAATTTCTTAGTTGAAATATTTAAAGAACAAAATTGTAATTCATTTACACATACAAGATGAGTTGCAACCGAGCAGTTTTGCTAAATCTACCAAAAATCCAGTCGCTGGACATCGAATTCAGCGATATTAAATACGACGTCACCGTAGGATTCAGAGGCCCAACGAAGAACATCTTAAAGGGTGTGAATGGCCACTTCAAGGCCGGCGAGTTGACCGCCATTATGGGACCTTCTGGCGCAGGCAAATCTTCGCTGCTGAACATCCTAACTGGTTTCAATAAGACCGGTGTTAAGGGACATATCGAGTATCGCGGCAGCGAAGGTAAACGAGGCTGGCGAGAATATCGCAAGGAATCTTGTTACATTCAGCAGGACGATCGGCTACATGCACTGTTTACTGTAAATGAGACAATGACGATGGCGACTGAACTCAAGTTGGGATATAGTTTGAACAAAAAGGCCAAGCAAATGGTCATTGACGAGATCCTGGAGACACTGGATTTAAGCAAGACCAAGGATACAAGGTGTGATAAACTCAGTGGCGGTCAACGGAAACGACTCAGCATAGCCTTGGAATTGGTCGACAATCCGCCAGTTATGTTTTTGGATGAACCAACTACTGGTTTGGATTCAATGGCTTCTTTGCAGTGTGTATCGATGTTACGAGGATTGGCAAGAGGCTGTCGAACCATAGTTTGTACCATCCATCAACCCAGCGCGGTCATCTATGAAATGTTTGACCATGTTTACCTACTGGCTGATGGTAAATGTGTCTACCAAGGTGCCGCCACAAATACTGTGAGTTATTTTGCGAGTCTGGGATTAGAGTGTCCGAAGTACCATAATCCAGCGGATTATATGATTGAAGTGGTGAGCAAAGAATATGGCAATTTTAATGACCGACTGGCGATTGCGGCGAACGATGTTGATTCAAAATGGCGAGTGAATCCATTGATAGGCAAACAAGAGATTAAGCATTTTGAAAATGAGAAGTCGAGTTCGAAGACCACTGTGCTCATCACACCACCGTCTGAGTTCATCAGATACTTTATATTGCTCAATAGATGCCTGCTATTACTTTATAGGTAAAAATTAATGAGATTTTTTTTATGCATTGCAAATATTCACATTAAAATTGAATATGATTTATGAATGAATTCCATTCTTAAATTATTCATATTAATAAGAATTAAAGAGTTTATTTATTTAACGCATTGCAAACTAGTAAAAAATGTGAACGTAAAAAATGTCCTTTAGTGATGAAATTAAAATATGCTGCCCTATATTTTTATTCATATTTCGTTATCAAAATACATGACATTTGCTATTAATAGTTACGACCATGAATTCATTGATATTAACATTTCATTACCATAAATCTAAAATACCAACTCTTTTAACTATAGACCTCGATTTTATCTCACTGTATATTCGAGAGATGAAAATATTCAATCATAAATGCATTTGGTTATTGTTTCGTGTATATATATATATTTTTACTTAAATAAAACACGAGTTTCGGTTCTCTATCATGAAAATACATACCCCTTTTGACGTTTGAATTATGGTTTTCGTGAAATCAATTTTAATGAAAACATATGTTTATAAAGTGAATATACGTAATAAAAACAAATATTAATTTACATTCAGCAATCAATATTAAATTGTACCATCAATACTTATGTATATTTTGCAAAGGCACATATTAATTAAAATTGAAAATTGGACGAAAAAAAAGAGTTCTATTTATTTTGGTGTAATATTTGTTTACAATTATTGATTGAAAGCCAATTATACGCAAAAGTAAGAGTACACGCTTTATGTGATTCCGACTGAAACAACTTTCTAGTGACATGTGCGATGCTACTACAGTTTAATAGTTAACAACTTCCCTTATAAAGAACATCCTAATATTATCGAGTCTCTTTTCACTGGTTATTTCTTGTATAAAAATGTTATGCAATTTATTGCTAAAGAGAAATCATATTATTATTTAATATCTCATCAAAAAAAAGGTTTATACTTTTTCGTGAATAAAAATACCGACGAATCTGTAAAAGATTAACATATCTGACACAAAGTGGAATTTGCGTTAAGTTATTTACGAAAACAACAACAAAAAATTTGATATATTCGAGCCACTTTGAACTTCTGCTCAATTTTAGAACACTTTTAATCTTTAATTTTTGCCCATCAATAAAAATAGACTCTACGGAAAATAACATTTATATTTTTGATTGAATAATTTATTCATATTGAATGAAACAACTAATAAAACTGATACTGGCTGTACTTTTTATGCAATTTCTTTTTGCATTTGTTTAAATACATTGATCTAGAGTCCATTACATATCACAGAAATTAATAGCATATGATGCTAAAATTCATTATATAAAGTAAACAACTTCTTCATTCTAATGATCTATTAATCTGTCATCATTACAAGGACATAATGAGTTTGTCATTTAGATTAGTCTAGAATCAATCCGTCATTCTGTTCTCACTAGTTTTCTTTCACAGAATCAATTTTGCAAATGTTAAAATTATCGACTCAAATTTTAGCATAATTTAATCATTAATAATGTGTTTTTTATTACTTTTATTTACAATGTCACATGAAGGGAAAAATTTTATTATAAAACAACTTTTTCCAGAAAACTTAGAAAAATTGAATCATTTCAAATTGTGAAATAACACAAACTCGGAGACATTTGTGATATAAAATACCGCGCGGTATTCGTAATAATAATATAAAAAATTGTCTTCAAACATGTTTTCGCTCGTAAATTCAAACACATAATATACATCATTAAACTCATAAAACATGTATTTTGAAACATAATAATTGTACTATTTCTAAAGCACAATTGAATGATCGACTCATTACGCATTAATCATTGTGTTTGACATTTAATAAAAAGTTCATTGAATCGTCTAGTGAAAATCTAATAGAACAAAAGGATTTACACTACGTGATTTGCAATCTTGATAGTGAATTTAATTTCGAAATAAAGTGCAATTAATGCAGGAGAGATATAGATTTTCATAAAAATTCGCGTCATTAAATTGTTATATATCATATTATTACTTAATACATTAACGTTGCAAAAAAAGGATGCATTTGAAAATCACAAATGCGTTTCGAATGGACATTACCATTATCGCCACATTCGTCGCATCAAATGATAAAAAAACAATTTTCCAATAGCGGGCGTCCCTTCTTGATGTCGCAGCATTCTGGTCCAACATTTATCTTAAAAATATTCGTGCCAATGCAAAACGCACAAACTGTTAAAAAACCACAATTTTGCTCTATCTATCTGTAAATTTTCATTTATAAATAATAGAGAATCGCATTTGTTCCGATCTCTTTCACGAAAAAATTCCAAAATACTTCCGCCGCTCATAAAACTTAACGATCCAACTGCGACATTACTTTTTGGCCGACAAAAAAATAATAGTAAAGAAAACAGTTTCATTATTTAACATAATGACCTTATGTAATTTTTTTACTTATCTAAGAGTCAGCATTTATATCTTTCTTCTTCTTGTATTTCGTTTCGAGATATCTGTAATGCAAAATACTGCAAATCTTTTCCGTGTAAGATGTTTGGTTTTTTAATTAAATTATGTTTATTTGTTTATTGAGAAAAATCTGTTTAAGCAAAAAAATAGCGAAAATAAAAAATAAGACATTTATGCTTGTGCAAATGAAATTGAACAAAAAAAAATGAAATATGTTTTACAGTTATGTAAATGAAAATATTTATCGTGAGTTTAACATCATTTGGTTTAATCGAAATTTGGAATGGTAAAGTAAAATGTATGTTTGTACATTTACATTCGCAAAATTGTTTACTGCTATTTTATTCATAAATAGTGCAACATTCATTCAAATTTGATAAATACATTTTTAATTTCAACTTCAAAAATTTGACATGCAATGTTGTTTTTACAGACATTTTTATTTTGAGCCAAATACATAAATTGTTTAAATAAATATAAACAATTACATGAATAAACAAAATAACATTTTCTCTGAAATATAACAACAAGCAATAAAAACCATTAATATAATTTGTTTACAAATATTTGCAGGGATTGGACAGTGACTCATCTAAAGCTACTGGTGCACCTTTTGGTAGGAATATTACTGGGCCTACTTTATGAAAATGCCGGTTCCGATGGTTCTAAGTCAATAAACAACGTTGGTTTCTTCATGGTCTCGTCAGTTTACCTCTGCTACACTAGCTTAATGCCAGCAGTTCTGAAATTTCCCACAGAATTACCGGTGCTACGTAAGGAACAGTTCAATAACTGGTACAAACTTCGAACTTACTACATAGCATTTCTAACAGCATCTCTGCCCGTTCAGATGATCTCCGCCATAATTTATACATCATTTGCTTACGTTCTAAGCAGTCAACCATCGGAATGGGATAGATTTTTAATGTTCCTCGCTATCACAATTTTAATTACCTACGTTTTCGAGAGCTTAGGTCTTATTTTAGGGACACTTTTAAATCCCGTAAATGGTACCTTCCTTGGAGCTATTTGTGTCTGCACAATGTTGATATTTGCCGGCTTTCTTGTTCTCTTCAACCATATGCCAATTGTCATGTATTATGTCAGTTACTTAAGCTACCTGCGTTATTCGACCGAAGCAATGACCTTAACCGTCTATGGATTTAATCGGGAAAAGTTGGATTGCCCCGAAGATGAATTGTACTGTCATTATCGATATCCCGATATACTTCTCACTGACCTGGCCATGGATAAGGGGATTTATTGGGTCGACTTCCTCGTCCTGTTGATCAATTTTATTCTCCTGCGAATCGTCGCTTATTGCACACTCAAGAGGAAAGTCAATACGTAATTGGTGGGATTGTTAAAGCTTGGATTAGAATCCGGAAACGTGTACTTGTGATACTTTTCAAAGAGTCGCTGGCGACCTCCGAAATTGCGCCGATCAAGTGTGTAAGAGTGCTTCGACGTTTTTATACTTTTCACAGTTTAATACTAATCTGAGTTTGAGTGATGATGGTCAAGTTTGCCTTAGTCTTTTGAACAATTTAAAATTAACGTTAACAGTGCTAGAATGTTGATAGCGTATGTAAAAAAAGGTTGTATGAAAAATAATTGTTTATAATATTTTGTAATAAAATTGATTGTAATTTGCATTGTTCATATAAAATAATAATTTTGTATATTAAAATCACACTTTAATCGAACATTAAAATTAACCGAAATATCTTGAATGAATATTTGTCATGTAACATTTAGACTATTTAGATTGATAATGTATATTGTTAATCTGAATTACTACTTTTCTTCAATGTGTTTTACCACTAAATTATGTATATATTGTTTGCCAATTGTAAATATGTATGATGTTAATATTTCGTGACAAACCTAATATCGTCTGACAAAAAGTGTATTCATATTTAGCGTTTGTGAAACACAAAATGTAAAAGTGACTTTTGTTTGTCTTTAGTGTTAAATTGTTTATTTATGTATTAATTTAAATAAAAAGTATCTCTGCAATTATGTCTATTTTTCACGATGCATCAATCATTTTGATTGTTCATATAATTTGGAACAATTCGTGTATTGACCAGCATATAGTTTTTATGATGATTGTATTTTAAATAAAGCTTTTATAATACAAACGAATACATATTATGATCATTCTTTACTAATCTTTTCTTCGTGAGCTAAACTGAAATTAAGTTTTCATTCATAAAGTTTATATATGAAATTAGTAATAAATTATCGAGGTATTATTTACTTTTATGATGAATATTCATTATATGTTGTCATAACTATAAATTAAATTGATTTCAATCAATATATTAATTATATCGATACTGCATACTTTAACAGAAACACAGGTTTATTGCATTCCTGAAACATCATACATTGACGTAATACTTGTTATTTAGAATAGATCTGTCAAATTGCATTAATAGCTAAACAAACTACAAATATTTATTAATACACAGTTAAAATAACAATAATTTTTAATTTATTAAACATCAATTTTCTATAATAAAACAGTTTAGGTATAACTTTTATTTGATTTGATTTGATATATACATTACAAATAATTAATTAATTTGTTCAAAGGTACAAAATTACAAGACTAATAGAAAACTAATACTAATAATTATAATTTAACGTATTTTCATGATAATAATTCGCAAATTTAATATCATACAATTTAAGTTTGCGAATTATTTAAATCATTTCCAATCAAATTTCCATATAATAGAAAGTTAATGTAGTATTTTATCAACACTTCGTAAAGGAACAATTCAATCATTTTTGTGTGAAATTGCGATTAATTTATTTATTAATATACTATATAATATAATGCAATATCATAATTGGGAAACTTCTCTTCTGCAATACTTGTCCATTATTTATTATGTAGTTTATCATAATTCCATGATAACCCAAATTATTAATTATTATATAATGAAGCATTAATTGAACACATGACGAATCTATCTGAATGATTATAATTCTTTGAAATTGCAATCTGAAAAGGATATTTCATTTTCCCATACAATATATTGATGTTTATAGTAAATTATCGGCCAATCAAAAATCACACAGAATGTGATACTGAGATGTTTCAAAGTAAATCTTTAATCTATATTCTAATATGCTCTCTTTTTGACTCTATTTTTTAGTTTCATTTTATGCTTTACAAAATCTATTCTTGTGTGTAATTGCATTTTTTGTTTGCTCGGAAGTGACCGACTTTATAAATTTAAAATTCCCCAGGCGCATCTCTTTGGAACAAAAGCAGATACTTATTACTTATATATATATACTGTGCTTCAATAAAAACAATGCCATGATTTATTGCTTTGAGATTGTTTTGAATAATGTTTTATTGAAGAAGTAATTGGTTGCGTGACATTAATGAATCTATAAATCAACCATAAGTATATACACATTTAATAAAATCAAAGATGCAAAACAGTTATCATAATTGCAAAATTGGTAAGATAACAAAAATCAGTTTATTCAAAATATATGGAATTTTGAATTTCGAAACTATGCAACAATTCTACGCGCAAATATAGGTCGTTCTAGTATTCAAATTATTCATATACAAAAAGGATACTTTCATCTCACAGAGTCATTTTTTATTTCATAGGATATGTGGTAAATGAATTTCAATTCGTTTTTTTATGTTTTTCGCTCATTTTTGAGTTAAATCGTACAAAAATTGATTGATATTTAACTTACTTGTGCAGTTTGCACTTTCAACAATTCATTATGCATAACTTATGCATAGTTTTAACAGACTAATTATAATTTTTAAAACATGTTATTTTTGTCCAGAAGATTTAACATTTAACACATTTGACTTCTCATCGAGTTATTTTTCTAGTATTAAGAATTAGATGTTAATTTTAATAATACACTTATATAATTAATAAAGTATGTGTATTTGCTAGATGTTATTAACTATCCTAGCATAGAATTATATAATAATATGAGAAAATAAAGTTAAGTATTTCGATTTTAGCTATTTGTATAAAATTTGTGTAGATAATAACAACAAACAAAATAAACAATTAAGTAAATATATTCAATGAAAATTAAACAATTAAATACAAAGTGAAATAATGTATTTTGTATATTCAAACCGAGAAATTTAGAAAAAAAACGGATGGCTTGCATCTGACGTCAAATGCGGTATTAACTGAATACAACAACTGTATAAATTAAATTTATTTTCAATTAAGTAAACCAAAGTGACCTATCTTTTGTAATAATTATATTCTCAATTATGCAAACCTCAATTTGTTCTCAGCAAGTGACCTAAAAACCAATGTATAAAGTCAATAGTATACTGTCCTTTGAAGAAAGCTATTTGAAGGACATCCAGAACTTATGTCTAATAAGTTGTCGGTATTAAGCAACAGGATTGCAGCTGTAATCAATTGCTTGTACTTGCATGTAAACTTGTGAAAAAAATCGTGCATTTAATAAAAGCCTTTATCATTGAAAGTTCTAAAATTGTCCTTTATAACACAATCAGTTCATGTTCACAATAAATTCTTTTTTCCTTTTTTTACTGCAAAATAAATTATGTCGAATGTATATCCTTTTTCCAATGTAAATGTCACTTTGCGTTATCATTGACCTGAAAAATTGCATACAAATTCTATTTTGCAGTTTCTTAATAAAAACGACAAAAGATAAAAATAAAATTATATTTATTTATAACAACAACAAATGTTGGAAGAAAACTGTGGGAAAAAAATATTTATAAATATTATAAATATTATTTAAACATTGATAGATTTGTTTTCCAACACATTAATAAAATAGAACATTTGCATCCATAAGTCCTCCATGTAAAAGTCAATTTAATTCGTTTTAATTTTTCTTTTTACACGATACTTTGATACTTCTCCTAAATTTCATTTTTCATCTTATTAAAAAAATATGCAAGCAAGCGAAAAAATCTAATATAGCCTCCTCTCGTTGAACGGCGCGTGGTCGGCAATTATGGGATTTATTAATGACTTTAGTCGGTTTAGAAAAAAAAAATTGCCGAAATATCGAAGTTATAAGTTTTACGGTAAGATCATAAGCATTACGATCACAGTTTACGGCCGAGTTCTTTCAATAAAATTATAAAAATATTACGTTCAGATTAAGCGAACATGTTAAATCCCGTATTATATCGGTGGTCAGAGAATTTAATTAAATTTTAAGTTTATGTAAAATTGAGGTTGTAAGTATTTTCATCGTTTGCTATTAAAAATCAGCGAAGCAGAAGAACTGTATGAATTACAAGAGTGAGTTACTAACTCTGTGTCAGAAATGTGTCCGTAAGATTAAGAGGCTGAGCAAACAAGAAATAAGAGATGCGGAAGTAACATAACTTTATAGCGTATAATGGAAAGAAAATAATACAAATTGTTTCTTCTTTTTTTAATAATGCAAGCATAAAAAGCCATAAATTATAAATGAAAAACTTCAACTTACTAAACATTCAATGTACGGGTTTCACTCAAAACCAATTTGTTTAATGTAAAATAATATTTAATTACATTGTAAAGAAATATAAATAAGAATAGAACACAACACAAGAAAATGTGACGCTTTGCGATATTGTCTGTAACTAACATAAAATTGTTGTTTTATTTGTAAGGTAAACGTTAATAACCAGTGAAATTTAAGGTACGTTTGTTGAACTCGCTCCAAGTAAAGGATCTAAAATTATTTGACTCTCTTGAGCTGTATATTACGACACTTTGTGTGTGCACACAAACATTTTACAAATCAATAATGAGTTTGTGCATCTCTTTCTGCCTGCTTATATTTCCGTAGATGAAAATAAATTCTCATAAGATATTTTAATTAGTTTCGCAAATAATAAGAAATAAAGGTACATTAGATAATTTATCAAACGAACATTATAATTATATTTGCTACGCATTTGTCATGTTTATTATTTTCAAAGTAATGATTAATTTTACAGCCATATATTAATTAAATAATTATTAACATTTCGCTTGAAGTTACACTTCAACAAATGTTTGTAATAATTTCTCGAGTTTTTTTGTGTGTATTCATGTGTATGAATAATTCTAAATCACTCAAAAGTGTACAAGTTTTTTTAAATATGTGTTGTTGAAAATGTATATCTGATTAGCAAAAAATAATCATAATTGTTCTTGTATCAAGTTATTCACAATTAGTCACAGAATATTATTCACAGAAAAACGAAATTTTTTAAAAAGTATTTGAAACATATTGCAGTACAAGTAATTTACAAGCATGATATACGACTACAAAATGTAATAGTCATATTATGAGAAGTCATTTGATTAAGAAATCGAAATTATTGCGTGCGATTTTCAGTTAATCACTTTTTGTTTGTACTGATAATGATATCCTGATCAATCATAGATCGAAATTTAGCTTGACAAGGTTAATTATTTATGAAACACTTCATTTCTTTCGTTAAATCTAATTGTTTTATATGATAATAAAATTCACGATTTTTCCAATATCGTAAATAAATCGAATAAATATTGGAAATTTATGCTGCCTATAAATATTATGATAATTAGTAATATTACATGAATTCTTAATAAAATTCTTTCAGATGATTATGGCGAAGATTTGCTTATAATACATTTTTAATATTTGCTTACAATGAAAGATTAAAAGGTATGTTTAATGCTAGATTAAACAATGATGAAAATAATTAAATGATAAATATAATTATTTTTATATAAATCTTGATGAATTCTAAACTAAAGAAAGATAATATACACAAAATTCACTAACTACTAAACTATTATTAAAAAATGTTAATAATAAATCCGAAAATTATTATATATTTCTCTAATATATAATCATGTTCAAAGTTACACCAATTTAAAGTTATATTCGATTTACGCTGTTTATCACGTATCACTGTTGTTATCTAATAGTAATACGAATGAAAATGCAAATATAAGTTTAAATTGTTATTATAACTTTGTCGAAAAATAAGACTTTTTCGTACAAATGTACTTCAACAAATTCATACTTCATAACAATACTGAATCAAAAATGAGGAGTATAAAGTTATAAAATAATGTTAAGGTAGTTCATATGATATTATAATAAACTGAGTTGTTTAAAAAAGTAGAAAGTGCGAGAAAATTAAAACATTTTATTACCGAAAAAATACTAAATGTAATTATACTTGCAAAAATGAATTCTAGAAAAATTGTTTGTTCAAATTAAATAAGTAATACACTTTAATGCCTATAACATATTGATCTTATAATAAATGGAATTAGCAAATTTAGCATTAGGTCCAATGTTGTTTCAATTAAGTAATTATTTTGTTGATACAATGCAATATATTAAATTAATTTCAACGTTTGCCTAATATTATACATAATAGTGGATTTGCAACTAAATTTAAAATCAAGGTAAAAATTAAGTTTATATTTTCATGTAAATTATTATAATATGATGATATGTTACATTTTCTTGAACTGATAAATTATGCATCATCAAAATATATGATGAAAGTAAATTAATATTAAAGATATGTTTTTTGAATCGGAATTTTAATATATATGCTAAATAAGTTGACATGCAGTTTTAATAGTGTGATCTGATAAGAATGCAGTTAAAATTTAAGTTAATTCATAACAAATCGGAAGTAATATTAATATCGAAACCATCAATCAATGACTAATATTTACATGACTCAGCTACGAAAATTACAGTCTTTCAAATATAACAAACCGTGTTTGTTATATCCAAACTGTAATGTACGTTAAAGTAAAATTATAAATTGTTCTACATATTTTTCTATGTAAAATAACGGAAAATAAGATATAACAAAAAACTCAAAATGTATCTTATACATAAAATCTAAATTAAATTCGACGTAATTTGTTTTCACAAACTACATAACTCACTACTAAATGTACCATAAAAAATATTTTACATATCAAAATAAATCACAATTTATTTATTTATTTTTTCTAATATATTAATGATTATTATTAGAAAATGGAATTTACACATAATGCGTGAACTACATGTTTAGTACGATAATAAAACATAATGCGTTATAAATATGATATATGTTCAATTTTGAGCGGCAAAATTTTTATGACAAAATAACTACAACAACAGCTAAAACAAATTATCTACACATGTAAGCAGAACATGTTTATATCCTTAAAGCCCTAACACAATGTAAACTACACGCCTACGTGCATATTATCACGTGTGCTCACGTGCATAACACATACATCATCCATTGTCTGTACATACACTCGCTTATGACAGATGCGTGCGATCATATTCCTTGTACTGTTTGACGTATTGTTGATATATTTCTATCTGTAGTTATCGTACTACCACAACATGATCTCCCTAATGATGGTCTTCAATTTGTTCGTGTTTTACTGGAAAGAATAATCGGCAAAAAAGAGAAATAAACAAATATACAACATTTTATGTCAACCTTCAGAATGAGTTCAATTTTTTTGTCCTTCCTTTTCATTCTAAAAGGAAAGAAAAAAAAATCACGTCATCTAAAAGACGACTATTTTTACATAAATTGCAATTCTTTCAACATAATTTCTTTCATAAATTGATATACGGGAAATTAAAATACAAAACTCGACAATAACTATATATAATAGTAGCACATTTACTATGTAAGAAAAGTACAATTAAAGATTCTTTACTGGAATAAAGGTATAAACATCCATAATGGAAAAAGCAGTTTGGATATAGTATGGATATAGATTAGAAATGTTTCAGTTTTTTTATTTGTTTTAAAATAAAATTACAATGTATTTGTAATACAAATAAAATTATTAATTCTTTTAAATTTAGATTATAATGCTTATGCTTTTAAATTATATTTTTTTATGATACAGATTTTATATAATGTATAATTATACATTGTTATAATGACTGTAGTATTTAAGCATCAGTTGAATACAAATGGATAAAAGATAAGCATTGTATTTTTTATTATCACGCTTTTCTTTTATTATTATTACAATGAAAACTTTATAAATAATTTTTATTTAAATTAATCCAATTCAACTTAACACAAATAAAGTTTTCCGTCAAAGGAAATTGAAAAAGGAGAATAAAAAGCTTGTAAAATGAAGTATTAAACACTTTAGTTTTTAATAAAACGTTTTCTTCAATGAACACTGAATGGATTTAAGTATGCATTAAATTGTTCGTTCATTCACAGAGGAATTGTAATTTTCTTGAAAGTTTATTATGTTTTCATTAAAGAATAATAAAAATAAATATACGGAAACAATTTAAAAAGTAAAAATTATTCGAAAATGAATTCAACTTTGTAGAATAGTGAGAATGTGATATTACAATAATCTCATTTAATCAATTTAATCTAATAAATTAAATTTCACAGTTCTTTATTTATTTTTCAATTAGTTATTATATCGACTTTAATCTAGAATTATGTAAAATATAAATATAAAAAGAGAGTTTTTTATATTTAAGTTTTCATATCAGTTCAAATTGTGAAGAAAATATATAAACGTTTTAAGTATCAGATTTGGTTGTGAACTAAAAAATAGTACATTCTAATATAATCCAAACTTCTCAAGCTTTCAAAAATTAAAAGTATGAAGAGATTCTGAAAACATTTATTTAGCGTTAATTTAGGTTTATATTCTCACGAGACAGGAACCACTAATGTATCGCAGCTACTAAAGCCGGTGGCATATTAACCAAAAATGGATAGAAAGATATGGGTAACGGGAACAAGTGCTCTATATTTTGTTAATGCGTTTTATTAAATCTTACCAAAAGCATAAATAACGCATCTTACTGCAAAATACTGGAATAATTACTTACAATGAAGTTTGAAATAAATAGCTAGACTTTTTAGCATTGAACATTTGTTTTTTCAGCATTTTCTAATGTTCTCAAAAAATAAGTTTTATAATTTACAGTAATTTCTATAGTTATTAGCAAAAAATCAAAATATAAAAAATTACTTAGAAGTAATCAGTAAATTCTTTAAAAAATAAATGATCTAAAATATGAAGTATTACTATAAAAGTCTAAATATATAAATATAAATTAATTTATCTGGAAAATAATGGTAGCAAGATTTATGCTTTTACTAAAAACACTTTATTGTCCACAGTATTGTTTCAACAAAATCCTTAACAATTTTACGATTTTATAGTAACGTAATTTGATTAAGACATATTGATATGAAATTTATGGATATTATAGGATACATGAATGAATGTCTTAACGATTGTTTTCATGATGTATGATTATTTAACTTATCTACAATATTTCATTTTATTTAAATGTTAAGTAAAATGTTATAAAAGAACGTAAAATATCATAAATCACATATCAAATTTTATTATGCGACACGAAAGGGTTTTCTCATAAAATCGGTATAGAAATTTGAGAAAAAATAGATATACATATACGCAATATTTACAAGATTTTAATATTTCAATTAATGTTTGGAAGTAAATTAATGTTAATTTGCTTTATCATCTTAACTAACGCATCACCATTCATTGGATGACAGATCAATACATTATTTTCTCGGCGATATTGACGATACACATGACATTTTTTTGTTGCGCGCTTAAATCCGCTCCTTTTCTACACCGTTTTCCTTCGCAAACAGAGTTATAATCACATCAACCATCAAACTTATTTCCAAAATGTCTTTGCTCCCTACAGATTCCGTTTGATTTCCGCAACTTTGGAAATAAATTCTACGGTATTTATGAAAATGTTTGCTTTCAGACACATCGATGACACTGCACATCGAACATCAGACCAATTTCGTTCGATCACACTCGATGGATCGCTGTATGAATAATTTTTCATTTCCAAAAACAAAAGCGAGCACAATTTAAATGTTTAAATTTAAATTGTATCTTCCGAAAAAATTGCTTTCGATGAGGTCAAACATAGCTTTTGTTCGGACATTTCAATTTCATTATCACAAAAATTACATCTCATCGTAACTTTAGCAATTGTTTCAAAATGTCTCATAGATACTCAAGCTTTTGTCTTTAAATACTTTTACTAACAGTCACAAAGCAAAATTTATTACTTTTTCTGAAACCACGAAAATATTAAATAAAACTGTTTTCATTTATATTTATTACAATAAATATATTAATAATAATAATTAATAATAATAATAATTCATATTTTATAATTAAGATTATGTAATAAATCATTTGACTAACAGAAAAAAAATCGTGGTTATCAATAAGATTAACATCACATGTCGCTTCGCACTACTAACATTGGCGTTCGTTGATAAATAATTTTAAGAAACATGTTTGATGTACAAGTGATCGACAAATAGAACTTACTTTTAATTTCATGCTATTTTTTGTTTCAACATGAAAGTAAGTTACGTTCAAATTTGCCCTGAAGTTCTGTAACTGTGACATGTGCCTTAAGATGTATACTATATTAAGTGAAGTACTAATGAACGGCACGTTAAAAAGGAGTTTAATCGATAATAATCAAAGTTTGCCATACGTTTAATTATATTTCGAAAGAGGAACCATATCTTTTGTCTCTCGCCTATTTATAAAAATAATTTGAAGCCGCCGCGCTTTGTATATTCAGCAGTATATTGTTATTCATCATCTAAAATTGTCTATACATATGCTTGTTTACAATCTACATACCAGAGATAGCCGCGAGTAATTGGTCGTTTCTATTTTACATTCCAATGTGAATTGTAAAGAAAATTTCTCTTACTCGCGTTTGTCTCCATAATAAGAGAACCGTGACACTTTAACGAACATTTATTTCGAAAACAAATGTATCGAGAACTGCAATTCGTAAACACTTTGCGTTATATCATATTATTAAAGAATAAAACGGAATCAAAGAAAAGAATAAATAAAAAGAGAATGAAGTATAAATCTGATCTATAAAACTGATCAAAATGATTGGTTCAATAAATCAGATATGATTATTTACTGTCAGTAAAGGAATTACAGTTGTCAACAAAGTGTTCTAAATCCACGTTAAAGTGATGTATCCTCATGTTCACATCGACCCTCAGTCAGTTGAGAGTCGTTAGACAAAATTTGCACATTTCTAGCGTTTATTATTAATTATGGGCACGTAAAAAATCAAACCGATGTCAAATTGCTATCATCTCATCAATAAATTAAAATTAAGAAATTACAAAAATGAATTTTCACGATAATAACAATTTTTCGCCGCCGACAATAAAAAATAAACGTCAATCAAACGTGTTCGTAATCGGTGAATGATTTCAAATTATCAGTATCGTCACAATTGACGGATACAAATAACTCTGCGAAGTTTCTAATGATTTTTCGGGGATGTACCCTTTTTGATAATAATTCCCTTGCATTTTTTAATTTCGTTTAACATTTTTATACAGATTAGTCTTTATGTATGTATACGTTTGTATATTTTCGATAAACAATTTCAAACAAAAGTCATTTCCAAAAAGAAACGCGCACTTTTCTTTCTACATATATTTATATTCGTACGTATAATACATACGTACAATATAAATTATATATATAAAATCCAATTTTTTATTCTTACAATCAAACATTGCTACTATCCCCATCTCCGTAATTATTCTCTGCACCTCTCTGATATGTTAGAAAAAACAGAAGAAACTATGATTAAGGTTTCTTTTTCTTTGCATTTTTCTTTTTTTACTTTTATGTCTTTTTAAATGTTTTTATTTTCAATTCATAATACTTATTTATTGTCATTCGATGTCGATTGATATTTTGTTATCGTATATATTTATTTAAATTGATTCGCTTAAAATGAAAAATCATCAAATTTTCGATGTGCACCGTTCGTCTTTCTATCAAATAAAAAAATCCAATTCTCGCGTATTTTGTTAACATCATTTTCGCTGTTCACCACGAACACTTGTCATTCATTGTTTTCGATTCAGTTCTTCCGAACACAATGATTATGTTATAATGATAAATGATGAAAAACATTGACTTTTTGCGCCAATTATTAAATATGATTTTTTTCGGCAATGCATTTGGAGATACGTTTTCGTTTTTTTTTTTAGCGCACTGAGCAACACAATGTACAATTATTTGAGCAACAGTGGCTAGTCGCATACTGTTCTTTGTATATGTATACATCGTCATATATTTGTATTTATACATACATTAATATGTACACGAACAACTATTTTCGGGACATTTTTATCTTTAGAATTAAACAAAAAACTTTTTTTGGTTTTTGATAAGATCATTACAAACAAAACGTTTTGGTATGTCATATTTCAATCGATCGAAAACTAAAGTTGCAAATTTAATACTAGATGGATATAACTTTCTCAGCGTCCTCATGATTGTTACTGAAGAATATGTACTGATTTTGATTATGGTCTTTCATTTATAAATATTAAATTGTATATATATACGCATTATATATGTATCAATCAAGAGAGCGGTGAATTGAGCTAATATTAAATTTGCAACTATTTAATTACCTAACAGAAGTATTTATTATATTTTATTTTTAATGTAAAATAAATAAATATGCGGAAAAAATATTTTCGTTTAAACTTGCTAAACGTATTAAAGTCCATATAAGAGTTAAATTACTTTATGAGTTTAAGGGATAGCAAAAACTAACAAAATGTCTATCAATATTAATATGTCCTAATATATAAGAATTTATGTAAGGCGCAAATTGTCTTTCATCTATTGCATATAGTAGTTTTTTTTGCATTTTATTGCATATAGTAGTTATTTTTCCCACATATATATAATGATTATATAAAAAATCATGATTTGTTAAGTTTCAATTTTACAAATAAAAACATAACAGTTAAACATAAAACAATGCGCAGATGACGTTTGAATTACTTTTTATACAAATTGCACTTAAATATAAATATAGATGATTAAATAACCAAAATTTATCGTCATGTGGCACTTTTAAAATAATCTATAGCAGTATTTAGATTATAATTTTCTTTGTTTCTCCAATCATTATGTATTTAAGAACGTATACAAAAGTATGCTCATATAAAGAAACATATCTAATCATGATTTCTATGTATGATGATTTTTTTTATTCATAATAGAGATCAAGAGAAAACAAATGTATAAAAATTAGGATTATAATTTCGTTTTTTATGGCAAAATATCTTGGAGAATATAACAAAATTTTAAAATTCTGAATAAACTATTAAATCGCCTTTATATGATTGCTAATATTTTGCAATTTATACTTTAATGGCGAAAAAATTAATGCAAATAAAATTAAACTCAACCTATTCTATATGATAATGAATCTCAGATCGCGAGTATGAAATGTGAAAATTTTTTCGACACATTTAACATAAAGGACTACAAATTGAGAACTACAATTGAGAACACAAATGAAAGAAAATCTTTAACGCGATATCAATGTTTAATTACATAATTTCAATAAAATTAAGAAACCGATGAAAATCGATGAGATCTTGTTCCGTTTTTTGAGTTCTTAGAATGGCACATTTCTTATTTGCGTAGAACATTAAAATAAACATTCAGTACATTTCATTGAATCAAACAATAACTTATATCTAAGAATTCAAAAATCGTTATAAAAATATGACACATTCGCGGACAGAAATTTGATTTTCATCGTGAGATTTTTGCTTCTGTCTTCGTGTTTTTGTCATTTTTTTGTGCTGAAAAAACACTAAATGCTATTCACGTCTTACGAGATCAACTATAGTTTAACGGATACGTATGAAAATAATTCTTCGTATCGACGCTTTAACGTATCTTACAATTTTTCAGATCATATCATTATATGTTAAATATAATATTTGCTAAAATAAAATTAAAATGACACTCGACATCTCAAAATTCAATCACATTGATTTGTGAAACCTTAATTATCAATAAAATACTACATTTCAATACATATATATGAATTATTATAATCTGACGCAAAATACTTTATCACACTTAATTTTAAGTGAAAGCAAAGTACACCGTGTATTTTAAAAACTTTTTTATTTAAATGACTTTTATCAGTTTTTGCAAAAATACCACAAAAATGACTTGATGAGTCTTTATTTGTTTGTAGCATAAAACTGATAAAAAGGAAAGAACTACTTCAGATTTGTAATAAAAAGAATCATCAAATATATGAAATTTTATGTCATATATGTATTTGATGAATGAAAACAAGGTCATCAATAAGTAAAAACATCTCTTATTAATTCTGGCGCGATTGATAAATTGCGAAAAAACTGAGACACTATTATGAAGTGAAAATGACAAATGAGATAACAGAAAAAGATGTTTTAATTCAGACTAGAAGTATTGAAATAATTTATAAACATTATCTGACAAAATTCAAGTTCATTGCTTGGGTAACTGAGAAGTAAGTTATTTTAGTGTATTTTATGATATTTAAGATTTGTTTAGATATAAATTACATAATTAGTTTTGCAAGAATAAACAAAATATTTGGTTAAATATATTGAAAAATTAACTAAATTATAACAACGAAATGTTTGAATTTAATTTTAAGTGAAAAAAAACATAATTCATAAATAGCCTAAGGATGTCGTGAATCACTGTACGTCAAAATAAATATTTAAATGTAAATGATGAAATAATAAACGCATGAATTTCTCGACGAGAAATTTGTACAAGTACATTTGTATAATTTACAAAATTAATCTAATTTCCTCAATGCGTAACGGTTAACATACTAAAATGTACCGAAAATAGCTACGCCAAGTATATAAATACGTGTATAATAGTATTTATAAATGTATGTATAAATGCTATATTCGTTTGTCGGTACATAAGTATTCTTTGTGTATACATACACATGTACATTTATTGAACGTTATATATATTTTTGTCCAATAGTAAGACCGAGGTCTTATTTCAGTTTCCTTTTTTTACAATTGTTCGAGTACGTCGAACATGGCCAACATTAACACAGAATCATGCCACTACTCAGCCGCTGCTACTGCGGCTGCGGTGGATTGTGTTGTAGAGTTGGTGGTGGACCCTGAAAAAATCATTATTCATTTTAAAATACGAAATACTGTATTTATTAAATTGGATTATTATGCAAATTTAAATAACATCAGTGTTAAATACTTTTAGTTACATTTAAAGTTTCACAAATTGGTCATAATTACTGTATATTTTTAAGTTAAAATTATGAATATAAAAATAATATATACTAAATTGTTAAAATTCTTTGTTGATCAATCTATGTATATAGTAAAAAAAGATATATATATATATATTATCAGGGAAATGTAAAGAGATACATACGGGCATTGTTGAGAAAGGCGTTTGCGAATGTGCATGTGGATGTGCATGAGGATGAGCTATGTGCGTTGCTAGATGACCAGGAAGTTTAGGACCATCTTCAGCTTTTTCTTCTTCTCTCCTTTTTAGACACGCCGCTTTAGGATTAAGATTTCTTTCTACAATTACAAAACAAATTATGTTAAAAATCACTTTAGCGATAAATGTACTTTGATTACATGTTTTATTATTTATTTTTTAAATTAATCATTAGTTTTAATAATAACTTACCTCTAACTTGCTGCTCTAATGTCATAATAACTTCAACAGCCATATTTAGAATACCAAGTTTGGTTTGTGGTTTATCCGTTTTGAGGTGTGTCATACACATTCTTCCAAGTTCTTTGAGAGCTTCGTTTATATCTCGAATACGTATCCTGTAAAATAAGTTATTATATAAGTATATACATTAGAAATAATCAACCAACTAATAATCTTTATCTAAATAAATGACAAAAAAGTTATACAAATAAACACGTCGTTCAGAAATCTGTAAATAAAAATTAAATAAAAATATATTAAAATAAAAACGATACATTAAATTTAGGGGAACAATAAAATAAAAATAAAAAAAATATAACGAAATGTCAAAGTGAATCCAATTTGAAATTTCACAAATGTCTGTGCTTCATTGTAATATGACTTATTGTCCAAATTGTTTTCCAGATATCGTTATTCGAAACGAAATATGTCGCAATATTAAATACATAGAATACGGGCCAACTCCCCCAACAGACTTTTCAATTCTCTCTTACTTTCAAGTATGAACTTGAGACTGCCTTAATGCCAATGAAATAATAAGATTTGCATTGTGAATGTCGTTTCCGAGCTTACCTTTCCCTAGCATTATTAGCCTGTCTCCTTTCTTTTTCCCTTTGAGCCTTCACGTCAGGATCATCATCTTCATCCTCGGCGCTCGAACAACAGTTGCGTAATAACAATACTAGATTAATCACCTGATACCACACTATGACTCTCATTCGAAATTATTGCAACTTTTTTTTTACTTTTACTTTTATTCACATTACAAATATTTTATTTATTGCAACTTGACAAAATCTGTTCACAAAATTTATCGTGACAAAGCAATTTATTCACTTTACAACAAGTGAATTCTTATTGTACTAATAAAAATGTTGTACTCAGTTTTGGTCAATAAAATCATGGAACATTTTTTATGAATTTATGATCTGAGATAAAAAAAATTGTATATTCTTTAATTGTTTTATTTTAATTGTCATATGGTATTGTATACTGTCCGTAGCGCACAACAACGACGACGAATTTCAATCAGTGAACACACGCAAATCTTTGAAAGTTTAATTTGCTTTTGCCCATATATCAAGGGCCCGTATTCTTTGCAACAATATTTTTGGGTTTTATCGAAAAGTAATTAAATGTTATAATTACTTAAATCAATTTATAGTATGAAAATAATAAAATTAAACATTTACATATCAGGCATTTACATACGAATTATTTACATAATTATTCTCAATAGCTGTTTAGTGATTATAGTTTTTTTTATATTTGTATTCATAAATATTTAATAATGTATACGAACATATTATAATTTTTCACTTTTAAATGTTTCTTTACAAATAATTATACAATTAATATAAATTATACTTTTTATGATTAAATATCATTTTCATGCTTCATTCAACTGTAAATAACAAAAACTGTTAATGAGCGTGAAATTGGCAGATAGTTTATTAGCAGAAAATTCTAAAAATATTATTTTACAAATACAGCTAATAAAATAAATTATACAGCAAATACAAGCTTGCAATTCCACTTGAATTTATCTCATAATTTATTTTATCAACCGTGCTTTGAACAATAATGTTATTCAAATTGTCTCCTCTAATAAATAATCTGCCAAGTACATATTCAGCCACTCTAACATTTATATTCATTTATTTAAGTCTAGAAAATAATTTTTCATCATTACATCGCTTCAATTTTCTTCATTTCCTCTTATTTTTCAGTACTCCGTTACCTACATAAAATCACATATTAATATTCTGTTGAATTATAAAACATCTATATTTCTTTGGATTATTTTTAACACAGACATCATATTTCTAATTGATTATTATGTTGATCATTGATAATACAACTTGTAGAATATACTAAAATTGCCAGTCTAGCAGATTCATTTTAATATGCAAAAATCTCCCATGACTGGTTCAACATTTGGAAACACCTCTGACGGGATCTTTGTGATGATAAATCATTTCGTTCTGGATTGAGTGAAGAAAGGAATCCATAAAATTGTTTAAAATGCAATAAAGTGCGTAGTGCGTGTGTTCACTAACCTTTCGCGAACGTTGTTGGCTTGGCGGCGTTCTTTTTCGCGCACTGCTTTGGTGCCTGGGTCGTCGAAGTCTTCATCGGCGCTCGAACAACGTTTTTTCGAAAGACAAAGCAAGTTAGTTCGTGTCTGAATGATGTCGTTACGCGATTACATCAATTATAATATCAAGTTTTCAATTGAAACAAAATAAATTAACTAAAAAATTAACATATAAAGACATAAATAAAATAAATTAAATATTGATAGGAGAAATAGAAATATTGTGAATGTAGAGCAGAAATAAAAAAATAAATATAAAATTATTATAATAATGGAACAGAAAAATTAAAATATAAATTAAATGATTGAAAATCTTGATATTGAAATAAAGTTATCATGTACGACACATTTCTGAATCGTTTACGATCATAAAGCGCATATGACAATACGATCAAAGGGTGATTATTGCCGTATGCGATCGCAATTACAACACATCTCAATACTACCGATGTTTATCTGGAGCGCACGATCGATCGTAATCGTGTAATCACCCAATTGAGTACAATTTTGTGAAACATATTTTATCAACAACAATGGATCAATTTCTTTGTTGAATTTTCACATTAAAAGCAAATGCTTTTCATTGAATTAAACGTAAAATGCAACTCTACTTTCTTAATAAAATCTTATTAAAAGTTATTTCTTTGAAATATTTGCAAAAATTATATTCAACATTTACTGCTTTTACTTTATTCAAATAACAGAAATATGCATTTTTGTTTATGTATTTAATTTTAAGATTTATTTAATTATATCAATATTTGTGATGAGCTTTTGTAATCTTTTGGGACACTTACTATCGGCGCGATCTTTTAGTGCCTTTTCCCTGAGAAGTCGAATTCACCGTGGCAGTACCCATGACCCCCGCGACGGCTAGTTCGCTACTTGAAGGCTTTGTATCACTGCTAGCACCACCGCCACCACTACTATCTGGCGGATCTTTCCGTTTTTCTAAAACAATATATTCTATATTTACGCTATCGACACTGTTCAATGCTGACAAGTACTAAAAGAAACGTGAATTAATTTACATGTTGTCAATAACAATAAAAATGTGCAAAGTAAAATTTTGAAAAGCAACGTTTAACTTATAAAGAAAATGTAAAATTCATATCATTCAATCAGCCAGTTCATTAACAAATATGACAGATAATAAATTGAAGTTATTAATAATTTAATAAAACTAAATAAATTGACAATAACAATTAATAAATAGTCATTATTAAGCAAGTAATTTAAATTAAAAGTAAATTATATTATATGATAATAACGTTTAATTTCGAAGCAATTTGATTATGATTGAAATTAATTATTAAAATGAGATGTAATATTGTATCAATATAATTATTGATTATTTCATTGGTCTTTTTGCATTTAACATTTGTTGAGAGTCATTAAAATTATTATATAAAATTATTGAGTGCATATTATTATTTTCACTTTAATTAATTGAATTTTTATTGATTAAAAGTTTAATTTGTTACTGAAATTAATTATCTTTATGTAATTATATTTTCAATAATAATATTTAGCTCGAAACTTACTGGCATTCGCAACAGGTATTCTTTCCATTTTGATGGATCCATCTGTGTCCGGTGTTGGCGTTAGACCCGTGTAAGATCCTGGTGGTTGTGCCACCGTCACCGCCGGATGTGGACTTGTCTAAAAATAGTTCATTTTTTAAATTATATTCGATATTTTATTGTATAAAACATAATCGTTATGAATTTTGTAAATATATATTAATAGAAAATACTTATAAACATTTAAATAATAGATTTTTTATTGTTTACTTATTAATAATAAATTAATATAATTTCATGTCAATTATTATGTATAAATTGTTATTTTATAGTAAATAATCTTACCAGATGTTCCAGTTGAGGTGATGTTTGGGGATATATGGATGCATGTGGACCGACAGGTCCTAAATGAAGACCGATTTGGCTTTCAGCATGATTCCTTAATACATTAATTGCATCGTCTAATCGTTCTTCCATTCGCGTTCCCTGAATTAATAAAAGATTGCATTTTAAAACGCATTAAAGACAGTTTGCTTGACTTTTTGCAGAATTTTGATTTTCTTTAATATCAAAATTCTGCTAAAAGCAAATGAATAGCAAGTAGAAAATAAGTAATCAAATGATCGTGTCTTGGTAAAATACATTTAATAGAGGAGTTGATTGAATATTGGATCCATGGTTAACAGAGAAGACACGATCGTTTAGAAAATGAGGATAGATACGAAATGATTGACAAGAAAATAGAATACAAAGAAATGTTAAACACATTGTTTTATTTAAAAATAGTACTCGAAATTATTTTAAAATATTATAAATAAAATAAACAAAATAAAATATAAATTAAAATATTTTTAAGTTAAAATATAGTTCAATAGTAGTTTCATTTATTTATTAAGTTATATGATTCTAAGAATTAAATTTTTCATTAACTGTCACAAGTAAAAAAATATTGGTATGATATTTATAAAATGAACTGTAAATTGACAAATGCAAAATGAACAATTCTGAAAATTGTATTTGAAACTGTTTTGATATATTTGGTTCATCGGAAACAGAACATATTTTTTTTGCAGAAAAAAAATTTGGGTAGTTATTGATACAAATTATGCTTTCAAACATTGTTCATTGCTCGAATCGTTAATTCAATTACATTTTCAATTTTGCAACATAAATTAGTCATGCGTATCTACAAAGTGGAAGTTGAGAGAAAAATTGATATTGTCTATGCATGCTCGTTATTTCGAAACAAAGTTAATTGACTGTTAAAAGTATCGAAAAATGTAACGACTTTGACAATGTTAATTGATTTGTCGTGAGAAAGCAAATAGGCGTGACATTATTATGCAAGATTAACAAGGAGCAGAGAAACAAAAAAGATAAGCGAAATAAGGAAACGATGAAATTAAGAAACTCAAGAAAATACAAAAAAGAAAAAAAAAGAAAAAATAGGCCATCCTCACCTCGGCGTGGTCGCGAAGGTAGCCAATAGCATCGTCTAGTGTCTGCTGTTCGGGAGCCGGCTTCGCAAACAACACCAACGCAACAACAAAACCAAAAAAAAAGAAACAACCAAATCAACACAGCATTCACAACAAACAAGAGCGAACAAAATTAAACAATAGGGAAACATTTGGATAATTGTTTTTGCTTACTTATTTGCTTCTGCTTTTCAGTGAATTTATTTACAGACGAAATGATGGTTTTATTAGTAAACGAAACTTGAAATATTTAGTTAATTCAGTTCAAATGATTCCCTTTTAAACGAGCACACACTGCGTAAAATAGAAAATTAATTTTTTCATGACGATCGCGAATTCCATTTTTCGTGCTTATTAAATTTAATTATCAATTTAAATAATGTCAATAAAATTAGCGAAATTTATTCAAAGTGTGCAAAAGAAAGCCAATTTTTAATATTAGTTACATTTTGAATGTTTGGAAATTAGTTTTTTATATTTTAATCTTTCAAATTTTTAATTTACATTAATTTATTTAAATATACAAAATTAATTTACATTTATGAATATTAATTTTTAAGAATACAAAATAAATCATAATAAAAGTTAATAAACTATTTTGTATAAATATAATATTTACAATAAAAAAGAGTTTTTTCGCAACTTAAACCTTCGAGTATATTTCTAAGCTTCATGAGACATTATTTACATGGTGATAACTGTTAGTCAATGAGGTCAAGTGAAATGATAACAATGTACAAAGTGGTGCTACTGAACAAAGGTATGGCAGCTTCGATCAAACACTTCAACTATTGAAATGGATTTGAGAAAACAAAATCTGAACATGACGATTACGAATTTACATCGCAAATTGGTGGCATAACATTTCCGTGCCCATGTTGTTTAATGGAATAGACGATCGCTTATTAATGACAATCAAATTATGTTTTAGCGCGTGAAATCAGTTTGATGAAAAAGCTCATGATTGTGTATTACTGTATGTGACGATAATCAATTTTTATCAAAATTATATATAATATATATAAATATATCGATAAAAATGTATATAAAAATATCGAATAAAAAATTTATCAAGCTTTGTTTGCTTTAGCGAGATCGTTAATATCGTACCATGTGCATCGTTCCACGGTTGGGATCGGCTGCAAAATGGGGAGATACTGGTGCTGCACCAGGTGCCCAACTGGGCGCCGTTCCTGTTAATGGTGGTGGTGAACTTACAGGTGTGGATGGATTACCCTAAAATAACAAAGTCATTTTATTATTTAAATTTTTGCTCTTATATTCTTTTCATTTTTTATTTCAATTGTTTATTGTAAACAAAATAAATTTAAATAAACAAAATGATGATTACCCGACTGTTTACAACAGATGCCAACGTTTTGCCGAGCGTATCTACTGGTGCAGGCTGGCCATTGGTTGGTGCATTGGAAGCCGAGGGTGGCGCTACCGACGTTGGCGCGGTCGTCGGTGCTGCTGCGTTTGCAGGCGCGCCAGGACTATGACTATATTGCAGGGATGCCGGGGACGGAGCACCGGCTCCAGGGTTCGCCGCAACCGCAGCGTTACCTCGGAAGGTTGACATTGGCGGAAGTGAGGCTGCACTCGTAACTGCGGATCCCAGTATCGGCGCTGGCGGCTCACTGTTCGGCGACATCGATGAATACGCCTGAAAATACTTGATTATTTAACAAATAATCAGGTGTTTAGATTAAAGGTTTTGGTTAATGCGTTATTCAACTTGTACATATAACTGCTAATAATAGTGACCCAACTGCCATAATTTGTTGACGACTTTAATCAGAAAATATATAATGATTCATTACTGCTTTTAATAAAAAAGAAACGAATTATACAAATTAGTGGACTGTATTCTCTGAGTATTTATTAGTCAAGTAATTTAGTTATTATAACACGATCTTTTTATTTCAAAGATATTTTTTCTTCAATTTTACATTATTTTAAAGATATGTCTTTAATCTCTAATCAAAAGATGTATAATATATGATATGATTATATATGAAGAGAATTGTATTTGTTTATTGGTTGTTATTTTGAGGCCTTTTTGCTTGGTAGCAAAGTAATGATATGAATGACGTTTAAAATAATGATTGGCTTTGACAAAACGTTAATAATTGTGGATCAATTACGTTGTTATAAATGTATGTGGGAATGATTTCTTACCATAGGGTCGTCGGATATATGCATGGGATATGCTGGTTGAGCAAGGTGGGGTGGCGCATATCCGCTGTAGGGTGGTTGGACTCCGCCACCTCCACTCGTCCAAGAGTCACCAGGACCCGTTCCCGCAGTGTTTCCATCTGTACGTTATAATTATTATAAATATACTTTAATCTTTTAACGGTTTTAGATTTCTTTTATCATTTTTAAACAATATTTTAATACAATTTTATGGCAAGGATAATTAATAATATTAAAATGATTGTATAATAACAAATGTTCAACTTAATAAAAAGTGTTCAGATCAGCAGAACGTATCCATTCCGTTACTTTAAGTTCAAAACAATAGCAATAATGAAACAGCCAGAACGTACTTCTTATCACAAATTGAAGTTATCGTTTTAAATCTATAGTATTGTCAGCGTTGCCAAAACTTTAAGACTTACTTTTCTTAATTTAAGAAACAAAGAAGCAAAACGACAAAGTAAACAAAACTGTTACATAAAATTCCATTTTTTTCTACTGCTTTGATCGTAATTTATTTTTATTATATAAAATATTATTTGATGATTATCGTTGTATTAAAAAAACAATAAAATATAACTAAAAAAAATTGAAACTTAATAGAAAATCCATCTTACCAATATAATAAGGGTCAGCGTAAAGAGCCGCTGCTTTGGGAGATGTGTATCTAGGAGAATCTTGTCCAAATTCATCAGAAGTATACTGCAAAATAAACAACTTAATTAAAACGATTAATCTCTACTCAAATGCAGATATCCTTATATAATTATCGTTCTACTTTCGGACTCTTTTACGTCAATAATTGTGCAATTTCACGCGCTCGAATTAAACCAATCAGTTAATTTGTCGTACGGACTCATTCGTTTTTGTCGACTTAAGCCTAGGCACTTGCTGTCTTATTTTCCGGCTCCTCGCTCTCACTTTCTTTCTTTGTCTCACCCATCATCTTGCGTCTATCTATATAGTCGTTTATCGATCGACTCTACGTTGCCCGAGAAACGTTCGACCGTCACTTTATTCTTTCTGTCTTTTCTTTTTTTTATGCGCGCATGCATATTAAGAAACGTTACATAGACTATAAAATTCATCGCCACCGAGAAATCGTAACGCTTGCTTCCAAGGCAACTATGCTTAATTATGATTCACCGACTCTTTGATCTCAAAACTATTATATTTTGAATATAATGGAAAGTCATTTATGCAATTTTATTTGATACTTTTTGCATATGTATTTTAGTATTATTTTCTATTTTCATTTATTACATTACATTCGTTTAATGTAATAAATATGGAATTATGATTGTTTTAGAGCAATATGTATTTCGTAACCAATACTTAATTACGTAAAGGCTCGGATCTGTCGAATTTCAGTCGCATATGTTTGATTGAATTGGTCACACAAAATCTTGCCCTTCGAGAAGGGACTGTCAACCTTTTCCCATACAAAGCCTTCCCACATTTCGTTCTCCCCATTGGCTAACAACACGTTACAACGTACCTACGTTAGTTCTTTTTGTATTTCGAAGCACCCCTATCCTGTCAGAAAATGATGTCCATCATTTTTCTTTCTGTCGTTCGTTTTGTTTGTAATTTCAATTCAAATTGACGTTTCCTTAGAATGACTTGTTGATTTTTGTAAATTTGTCTTAATCGAAATTCAAGTAATTAAAATATCATTAAGTAATTAAGAATGCATAAGAAGAAATTTTGAAATAAATATTTCGTTACAAAAAGAAATAGAATATTTTACAATTTCGAACAAATAAATGTATAGGAGGAACAGTCGATTGAAAAATTATGCATACAAAGATATAAATTGCTTTTGCGTTAAGGTAAACCCAAAAAAAGTCAGTTTAATTTGCGATATAAAAATTGATCACAATCTCGGCATAAATATCACAGCTCTCTGGACTATACATAATTTCACAAGAGACGCGCCACGTGCGCGGTATTTCAATTCTTTCATCCGTACGCCGGGCACCCAAGATACGCGTGCAATAATAAAATTGCTTGTCCTCAGGACCAAAAATCTTAATATGCTCGGTGTCCCGAGAATGTCCGCGTTAGCGATTTCCATGCCAATATAAATGTCCTACATTGATTTAGTTTCTTCTTTTCCGTCTTTGCGGGGAATACACTGTCTGGCCAAATGTCTTCATATCAGTCTTCAATATATATCCATCGAGAGATATGTCTCTCTTATCTATCAAGTCCCGTTTTCAGGACACAAACAACTTCATTGGTTCTTCAAATAACCAAAACACAACTTTGATCAACTGTGTTTACCAATTCTGTCTTTTGACTTTAATTTGGAATAATAAAAAGAAGGATAAAAGAACTGAAATTTCTCTCGATTTTGGAGCAAATATTATATTTGCAATATTGAAATTGGTATTTAATTGGAAAATTCAATTATAAATGCAAAAAATGGATTATTCATTGACAAGAGAGGCAAATTAAACGTAGCAAAAGAAGTAACACGTAATATGTGTACTTATGGAGCTTTCATACGGTCGATCTCTCGGGAGGGAAAGGCGAACATTTAATTTTTGTTACGAGTGCCGAAGTCGGCCGGCAGGTGCTGGATAAGAATATGCGGGTTGCCAAGAATTATGCACACTTCTGGGAGAGAAGAAAACGAGATGTGTGTATATACGCACACGTAACACGCGCCCGCGTATTGCCATTTCTATACGCGACTTTGAATCCAACTTCTTCCTTTCACCGAAGAAACGGCCAATTGTCCCTCTTCTTCGGTCCGGCATCACCATGTTTTTTATCGCCGACTTCATGATTATATTTTTGTATATGATGTATAATAGTCCGGCCATCTTTTTATTTTTTGGCATTATAAACCTTTATACAACTTTCATTCAATTCAATATCCCGCGTAATTTTCGTCGAAAACAAGATGCGATTTCAAATGGTTCATTTTTTTTACTTTCTCTTCTTATTTTATCTTTTCTACGTTGTTTACATAATACTTTCTTTCTTGTTTTATTTACTTTTAGCTTTGTTTACATACTATTTGTTTTTGTTTCATTCTGTTTTATTTACATTTGGTAGAAGCGTGTTATTTCTCATAACACGATGATGATAACTCGCGGCATACTTCAGACTTATCTTCTCTTTTTCAAATGTAAATATATTTTATACAATAATTATTGTATAAAATATATTCGCACTGTGTAATCGAATAAAATTCTTTCACTTGTTTTATATTTGGAGTATAGTAAAGGTTGTTTTATTTATATTTTAATGCATGTTTGTTTCATTTTGGTTTTCCCTTTTTCTCTCTGTTTTTCTTCCTTTTTGTTTATCTATATATAAAAGTGCTTTTTTGGAGGTGTTCCGTTGGATTAAATAGGATTTAATTTAATCGCGCGGATTAAATGTCGGTTATTTAGCGCAATTTGTTTTTTAATCGCTCGAGGGATGCTGAAGAATCTGTCTGATTAAAGTGGAGATTATGCGCGTGTATCCGGGACCTTTGTTTCGAAAGACTCTTTTGCCGAGAGGTAATGTTTGTGAGTTACGAATATCCAAATGCCTATTTTTAAACACAGAAAACATTACACTTCCCTTCGTTCGTTGCGGTTCGTGCTGTCGAGGGTCTTTTCAATACTGTCGAATTTTAACTTAGTAATTGGCCAGGAATTATTTTAAAATTTAATATGATCACATCAAAGAATTCAGTTTAATAATAGAAATTCATTATAAAATTGAGTTATAAAACGGTTTATTTTTATATGCAATTATTATTCAAGTTATTGTTCATTTGAAAATGTACTTCATTTTGTTTATATCATTAATTTTCCAAATTTACTATTAATGTATCTTTACTTTATTGTTGACTATATTAATATTCCAATTATATCCATTTGCAATGACGTGACCATTTTATATAATCGTCATTATACAATCGGTTGACATTGTGAAATGTTACAGAAATTAATACACAATCAATTAGAGTGTACACTTATTTAAGACAAAGCGAACTGAATTTATCAATAATCCAAGTGGAAATTCATTGACGCCACATACGTCTACGTGAAATCGGTCATATTGCATGACGTTATTATTGTATATTCAAGATAACTCAACAGTAAAAGTTGTTTGATTGACAAGTTTCTGCATATAAAAAGCGTTATACTTAATGCAACTCTTATGCTTCGAGCAAAGAAATGCATCTAAGAATGGAACAAATTTTAACGCTACAAATTTCTCAACATCAAATACTCTTTTTTTTTACTAACAAAAATTAAAGTAACATTTTAACTTGTAAAGTTATTTCAACATTTCGAAAACATAAATGATATGAATTTCAAATTTATTTCACTCAAATAATTATAACAACTAAAAGTTTCAATCCATTTAAGTGGAAGAGTCGATGCTACATTTTTGTGCGTGGAAAATGCAATCACTTTGTACATTCGAAAAACAAATTGAATCAATAAAGTAATTAACACTTTGTTGAAACATTGAATTTGTAATTCTAATCTTGGTCTAACTTGTACGGGTAAAAACAGAAATTAGCATAATTTCATTATCATTTCCATGTCATCGAACGCGCGCAAATTCGCATTGTAATCAACAGTTTGTGGAAGTGCACCTGAGTTAAAAGAGAAACGAAACAAGACAAAAAGAGGAAACAAAACGGAAGAAATGGAAAAGGAGAAAAGAGGATATTTATATATATATAAATATATAGTTGACCAAAATAAGAATTTAATTTGTCTCTATGCATCGGAGCATCTTCCTTTCTCAGAGTTGGACGTTGAGTGGATGACGATTTCTCATGGATGAACGACTGACTACCGGCCATTAAGGAAATACCCGTAGATGGGGAAGACATGTTTCTATCGTCGACCATTTCCGCTTGCACGACATCATTTCCATGAAGCGCTTAGATAATGTTTTGAGCCGCTTCATAATTTGAAATGATGATCGCATTCTGTATTAAAACAAAGTCAAACGTATATGTCGAGTCTGTGACTATGGTGCACGACAACGCCAACAAAATGTCCGGAAACGACGTTATTATGATAATTCAATGACGTATTTGTGACGCCCGACGGATTATCGCACTCGGATTATGTTGTGCAAAAGGCTCGTGCGCGAAACGAACATTATTCTCAAAGATGCACGTACGAAGTGTTTTGTAGTTGAACGTGCTTCGTGAAAAGGAATGTCGACTCATTTTATCATCCGATGATGCATTTGAATTTTTAATGCAATTTTATTGTCAAACAGTGCGTTAATCGTATTTTATTATCGACTAATTGCTCATTTTGTGTATTTTGTATGTAATTATGTTAATCTTGTTAATTAAAATTAATTTAATCATTGTCATTTATTTTAGTAAAATCACTGTAATTATTTAGGTTAATGGAAGTCGACATTATAATCTAATTAAATAATTTAACTATGAATTGAATTATGATTAATTATATGAACAAATATTAGTTTCATGATTGATCGAGTTAAATAATTAATATTATAATTTGAACATAAATATCGGTTGATAAACAAAGATAAATATTTTGTCATTGAAATAAGTATTTGAGAAATGAACGGATTGTTTATTATCATTGTCTCAAGTTTGATTCAGCGTTGATAGAATTTGCAGCGACAAGTTTCCATCGAGGTCGCGGTTCACTGTAAACGTTGATCGTGTAAAACTAAAATGGCAGATTAACATTGACGAACACCAAGTGTAAGTGTAATCCGCGTCACGATATGACTAATGACTAAAATCCGAGACTTGGACTTTGCAATGCTCTGTATTTAAAATAAATAAAACAGAGTAACAATAAATTATTAAATTTCATGAAATACAGCAACGTTGAAAAAATATTTCAATTTCTTTGTTTGTTCAGAAATATATACTATCCATATTGTAATATGATTCCTTTATGTAAAAAGTTCAATGAACTTGAAAGAAATGGAAAACAAAATTGCAGCCTACAAAGATCTGTATTTATTCGCACAAAAAATAACCACAAAAGATGACTAATTATTTTTGTTTTGTGTGTATATTTTTTTTTGTTTATATGTTCAATAACAGTTGAAAATGGTGCAAGCCCGATGGTAAAATTTACGGAGTTGCATCCGATGTAAATTGCTGCGTCAAAATTTAATATTGAGGTAGGCTTCGTTCATGCAAAAGCAGGTGCGTCCAACATATGTTATTTTATTTCGGATGAACCTTTCTCGATTTTGTTCGGCTACTCTGCTGAAGCGCGTTCCACCGTTTATTTATTTTCTTTCTATTGGTTGCACTGTTAGGCTCAGAAGAAAGAAGCCAAGCAAACAGAAGAGTGGAAAAAGTTTGACAATTAATTCACAACAAGTTAAAAGCAAAAAGTATAACATTTAATTAATAAACCATTATTATTAAAATAATGTCCCAGACGAAGGAAATTATATTTCAAAAATATATATTAAAATATATTTTTGATGTTAAAAATACATTTTCGTCAAAAATTTAGAAAAAATATATATAAAAATAAGGAAAAGATATATATTAAATAAATATTACATATATAAAATATATATAAATTTGTAATATATATTTAAAATATAAAATCAAGAGACACGGTAGTGTCTCGCGCCAAGTACAAAGCGAGACACTACTTCTCTTATTCTTTTACATGAAATAGCGGTTTTCAGGCCTGCCAAGATGTTCATTATCAATCAGA